>JBBMKC010196376.1:0-14702 GCA_037834085.1 Bipalium vagum | reverse complement strand
TATTAATATACATAATTACAGACTTTTCCTTTACACCATTCTATATGAGTCTCACTACTTATTGGGCGCACCACGTAGTTTTGCAAGATGTGGTCTACAGTTATCGTGTTGCAAAATGATCTGAACTTGGACCATATTGTGGTCTCTTGTGCTTATTGGTTGACTTAAATCGAGTAATTGCTGTGGATATCGATCACCAGCCACAATTTTGGATGCAAATACTTGGATGCAATACTTGGATGCAAAAATGAGTGGATTGTAAGTAAAATTTTGCAAAAATAATATGGTATTCATTTCCGATAGTTTTGGTTCATTACCAATCCGTTTACCAGCAGTTGACCTGTAACTTTCAATGTCTAAGATATTTATTCAAGCGTTTGGCATGGATCTTCTTTGATAATTACTTTAAATCATCATCTTAGAACTTCTTTGGTTGGTCTGAACGTTTTTTGTCTTTGACACTACAGTCATTTGTCTTGAATCGTCGATACCATTCTCAGCTTAATGGTTCGGACAGGGCATATTCACCTTAAGCTTTTTTCATTAATCTATGGACTTCGGCTGCTGATTTTTCTAAATTGTAACAAAATATATGTGAATCTATGATTTTGCATTTTCGTTAAAATATAATAATAATTCTTATTCAAAAATTAATGGTACATCCTTTTTGCCCTTCTAATAATCTCCTACTCAGATCTCAATTAACCTTGGAACTCTTTCACTTCACAGCTTCAAATGATGTCTTCTTCGTAAGGTTAACCTACAGTTCCCACCAAAAGTCTTTGGCAACCATTTAAAAAAGCCTAGTTTATGTCTTAATTATTTATTTTAAATATAAATATAATTATAAATGTTCTTGTGAACTTATTTCTAATTTCGTTACGTTCTTTACATTTGTACTTAATAAATATTAATGACTAGAATCATTTAAATGCTTTTTTCTAGATTTTTAAGAGTGGCCAAAGACTTTTGGCGGGGATAGTATTCTTCATAAGATTGAATCGCTTTTATTCATCAATTTGATCAGCGAACTTTATAATATTCTCTATATAATATTAATATTTTTACTAATTTTATCAATATAACCTGAGACTTGGAGTATTTTGAAATTTCACAAAAAATCATTAATAAATTAATTAAACTTTTAAATTAATACATAAAATTAAAAAAAAATTAAATCAAAAATCAGCAAAGACAGTTTAATATTTATTTAATAAACATTATTCGATTCTATGATAATAACTTATTCTTTTCATGATAAATTTCATAAAAATGTTATTTTAAAACTAAATCAATGAATTTTTTATTTAATTGATTTTCAAAACATTGGAACTGAATAGAAGAAATATAAATATTTAGTTAATTTTTTAAAAAAAATATAACTTTCTTTTTTTTCTTATAAATTATATTATTTTTTTAATTAAAAATATAAAAATAAACTGAAATATAAATATATTTCAATACTTTATTTATAAAATAAGAAATTATGTGATATACTCAGACTGAAATTTATTAATTTTATGGACAACACGGTAATCGAAAATAACATACATATACAAAATTACATTTTAAAAATAATTTTTCATTTTTGCAATTTTTTTATTTCATTTAATAAAATAAAGTAATAGGGGTTTCTAAATATTATTCATAATCTGGATAAACTATAGTAGGAATATTTCGATCAACGAATTTCGATAAAAAATCCTTTTCAGACATCTGACGACGATTCATAGTATGGTGTTTTCCTTTATTACCATAAACATCGGAAGGGATGTCGTTGTAGAGCATAGGTTGATCATTTGATTCATTCATTGAATCGTGGTTTTGACTTTTACTGCGCATATATTTCGAGGATAATCTCTGTTGACATTTGATATAATAATTTGGATCGTCTTCAACAGTTCTACTGTCATCGGTGTTGTATTCTTTCTTTGTATTCAAATCATTGTTATACTGATGCTTAAGGGGTGATTTGTTAGATTTCGTTTCTGTGTTTTCATAAAAGAGCAATTGTGAACTGAAAAATCGATCGAAAATCATCGATTTACCTTTTTTATCATCAAGATTTTCCAATGTGAAAAAAGAATAATCATCATATACTGATTTCGATAATGATCCTTTAGAGTCTTTTTGACTGTGATTTACTTTTCTTCTTTCCTGACTAAACTGGCGTCGTCTTATTGCTGCAGATGTTACAAGATTATTGGATATTTCCAAATTTGTATTGGATCTACAAAGATTCTGAAACGGAGTTCGATTTGTCTTGGGAAACGGTTCTCTGAAATTCTTTTCTTCCTTAAATGAACTATTGACCACATCGGGAATAGGATGATAATTTCTATGGTGAAGATAATCAGAATTGTCTATTGATATATTCATCAGACCTAATCTGCTAAGATGCGTGTCTTCATTCCTATCGAATGTTTCTTCGCTTTCTAAGGAATATTGATTTTTATCTATGTTTATTCTACTATAACTACTACCTAAATTTCTACGCCTTTCATCAATGTTTTTGGAAACCTCCATAGACTTATGTCTCATAAATTGTGATTGTCTATACTGACTACTTGGATACTTAGCTATTCCGAGATAGCATTCACTATTCTGCTTTTGAATATAGGGGTTGGGATATTTATTATCCAATACCTCAAGTGAGTCTTTTTCTTGTTTATTTTCTGGATGTTCAAAATTGGTGGTTGGTTGCCAGGTATTATTTTTGGATTCTAAGGATTTTGAGGTGATTCTTGTTACTACTACCTTTCTTACAGGGGACCTCTCTGAATTACATTTTCTGCGACCTGAAATAGATTTATTTGTCATTAATAAAGGTCGATTTATTTCGTGACTTGATCGAATCATACAGTTATTGGTTTCTGAACTACTATTGAATGAAGAATTTACAGATGAAATATCTTTCCTTGTTTTCTTACAAGACTTCACTCTTGTGTATACAGAAGAACATTTATTTATTTTATTCCCATTGTTACTTTCATTATAATTTTGAGGTATTGATATTATACTAACGCTGGAGGAAGTTCTTGAACCATGATCAGATCTAATAGATATAGGCTTGTTTTTGATAGAATAAGTCTTATTGCATGTGTTCGACGGATGACGATTATCAAAGGAATTTGTTCTAATGACTGATAATTTAGACTGTTGATTAGAGTTACACTCATCAAAACTGTATGTTTTCCGAGACTTATTGGATGAAGATTTATCTGACATTTGATCAATGCTTTGTGAAAGAATGTTATTACCCCAGTGAGTATCAAAGGGTCTTAAATGATGTGAATTTCGACGATAGTCAGTTGGAGGTACAATATGATACATTTCATTTCCGGTAGTATTTTTAATCTCTTCCTTTTTCTCTTCCATTTGATTCAGTTTCTCACTTCTTCCATCATTATTCATTGACAATTTCTTTGTAAAAATCACATCCTTTAATGTAATAGATGTTTGGCATGAGATTTCTTTCATAATGATTTCTTTTTTAAGAGAGTTACCTTCTGCAATTACGAATACATCTGCTGTGATATTATCTTTATTGCTGGACTTGACACAGAATCTAAATATAAGGATCAATTTATGAGTAGTTACAATTTTAGAGTATAAACATCACTGATAGACATACCTCAGTATTGGTTTTATAAGATCAATAAACTAGAAAGATTACGTAACAGAAGGAAAATTAATTACTTTAATATTTTAAGCATTGGTTAAAAGAAAATAATCAACAAAAAATAGAATTTTAAGACTAGAAATGTAAGGTTATCAGCTTAGAAGAATAAAAGCTTCAGAATAATAACTAATTTTATTAATCTTATTTAAATAAATTATATGCAAAAATAATTCACAAATCTGTTGCCATGAAGATGTGAACTGTAAAATGAAAGTTGGAAAATTTATATTTGAAAAAAAATCAAATCAGATTTCATAACAAAAGATGAGAAAGAAAAATAATTTCTATTCCTTTTGTTTTCTTTAGTTTGGTTCTCTATGAAAGAATTCGATTTAAACGTATTTCTTATCAGAGGGAATTTCCATCCATTTAAAAATAATAATAGTAATCTTTAGTTTTAATTAATGTTCATAAAAGTTATATTTGTGAAATTTGTGAAGAAATTTCTTTTGGTAGTGAAATTTGTTTATAGTGCATGAGGAAATTATTAAGGTATATAAATCTTTTAGAGTCAGATTTAAAGCTTGAATAAGATTGGTTGTTTGAATTGATTCTTTCACTCGATTACTGACTGTCTGAATCGAGCCTATTATGGCATAGAAAGATTGCGATTTATCGTACACACTGAACGTTAAGGAAACATCAACAATGTTATATTTTATAAACAAGAATGAATTGTACAGAATATTGTTCATTTTATTTATGTCATCGTTTTATTTGCAAAATGTCTTTTTATGAAAAAAGTGTTCAGCAAATCAAATTTTACATTGAATTATATTTTATATTTGGATTTAACTTTGATAATATTATCAGAGTTTTTGAAAAACAAATTTCAAAAAATTTTATGTATATTAGTAAATTAAGGATGAAAACAATACCCCTTGTATAAACAAAGGACAAAACACAATCAAATTTGATATCATTCTGAAAGTTTCAAGTTACAAGAGGTGACAGAATTTTTGCAAGATTTTTATTCTCAAAGTGTCGATAGAAAAGAAAGTGTTAGGCGAAGCGATGAAATTGAAATTTTCAAGTCAAGAAAGAATTACTTATTCAGACTTAAATTTGATACATATATCCTTAGGATATCCGTGTTTTTACGTTTATTTGTAATAAAGATTTATTCCTACAACTTTTGTAAAGAAATAAATACAATAGCGAACATCTTGAGTTTCTTATAATAATTCAAAAGGACAACAAGAATTCCATGTTTTAGTCACTTGAATGGCTGTCGAAAAATGTAATTAGAGACAAGTGGACTATTTCTTGCAGTACTATTACATAAAAAGACAATGTCAATTTCTATTCAATAAATTTATCAACTCGTTTATGGAACTAAATTATGCTTAATTATCGTCATTATATCAAAGACAAACAAATTTTATAGAGCACCGTAATAGAAAAAATATTGATTTCATTAAATTGATATTTTTCTTTTTCTCAAAAATATTAAAAGTTTGATTAAAACAATTTGATTTTTAAACTATCATTTGTACTTTTAAGTCCAATGTTAAAATATTTCTGCGTATTATGCAAATTATTTTATTTAAATATTCTTTAGTTTCTGAAAATATGGTAATGGCCAACGAATTATTCAAATTTAATATGAAATCTGAAAATGAACTATTTCTTAATAATAATAAAATTAATAAAATAATAATTAAATAATATTAATAATATTAATAATAAAATAAATAATAAATAAATTAAAATAGGAAAATCTAATATAATACATTTATCATAATATAATATTGTGAAATTCAATAATTTACCAATATTGTAATAGTAGAATAGCCAAATTGTAATTTGAACAATTACTCCATTGAAAATTTTAAATATATTTTGCAAAATACTCCAAAAAAATGAAAATCTTCAAAAGTAAAAATATTGTGAGAGATGTTGTTGAAAGGAGGGGTCTGACTATTCGAAATTCAATTAAACACTGTTACTTAAACACCTAAGACCAGGATGTAAAGTGGAATTCCGAAAAAGAATAATAATATGATTAATAACCGTGTTGAAGATTTTTGAAATATCCTTTGAAAAATAATAATAAAAAAAAGCAGAACATGCGATTGATTACATAAAAAACCATATGTAAAGGTACTGATATTGGTTGTAATTTTTACCAGAAAAAATTTAAAACAATATGTAATAAGTTAATCCTGATATCTGACGAAATGCTGCTAAAGAAATTGGGTGCACTTTTAAAACAGTACATAATTTATCGGAGAACAAGATCAAAATTAATTTTTCACAGAAAGTGGATTGGGAGAATAAATCTAATTAATAATAAAATAAATTTAAATAATTTTAGTTTGCGAGATCACTAGATCATTCGTAATTTTTTTGGGATATCAAAATTCAAGGTTTATAAAAGAAAAACAAAGAATCATAAAAATCCAATATAGTGCAGCTGAAATATCACCGCAAAGTGTAAAAATACTGACTTCTTTTTGTCGTCGATTTCAACATTGTATTCTTATCTGAAGTATATACAATGTTAAGTTTTAAAGTCTGATACTTTCTCACACCCTTTATATTATTATAGTAAAAGGGAATAAATTTTCAATTGTTCTCTTGTGAAACATGAAAATTTTCGAAAATGTTTTTTATTTTTCTAATGTTAAATATAATCAGAAAAAGACGAGCTGAAACTTTTCATAAAACATAATCGAATAAAATCACCGATGAAAGATTTCAAGGTTGACGCTTGAAATGTGGTGTTATTTATTAATTTATATAATTAAATTATTAATCTGCTTAAGCTAAAAATAAAAATAAAAATCGAATATTTATTGAATTTGTTTCTTCAAAAGTCTTCCAGCGACATAGGTTGATGAAAGATATTTTAATTAAAATTAAATTTAATTGACTTTGAACTAATGCTGTTCTTTGACACACGGTTATAGTTATATAGTGATACAAAGTTAGAATTTAGTTAAATTATATTTAATGGCGAAGAAAGGAAAACGCTCAGGAGTTTTTCTAGGTACACGATTTAATGGCCTGTCAAATTAAATTAGGAAATGTATTAAAATCGTGGAAAAAAATCAAAAATACAAAATATGTGAATTCTAAAAATTTTTTTCAAAAAATGATATTTGAATAAATCGCAATTAAATATTGATGTTCTCTGACAAAAATAATCAGGAGAATTTATGAAAGAATATATTATATATTAAATATAAATAATAAGTGTTTTAAATAGATGATAATTTTAATATTTTAAAATAATTTCATCAGATTATTCTTTTTCGTGAGATAAACTTCATCACATGGAAATGGTAAACATTATTTTAGGCTGCGATTTTTTCCTAAGTTTGTTTTACACAATTATATATGTAAATATCGTGATTTTTCGAAAGATCTACAACTTAATCCTGTTATAAATCCATAATAATACAAAGGATCATAAAGGAAAATACTTAACTTTAAACTGGGATCAAGGAGAGTCAAATCTTTGGAAAATAATATCAATATTTAAACCGATTGTAGAATTTTTAAAATTCTTATAATGTACCCCAGTATTTTAAATTTACTAAACTTAGCTTAATTTATATTTTAAAGATTTATTTTTTGTTAAATTATAAAATGATATTTTGTAAAATTTATGTTTTAAAATAAAAGGCACATTATATTAATTTATTGAATAAACAATTTTTTTTAAATAACGGCAGATTTTGATACTTTTTCGAAATAATATATTTTATATAAAAAATGTCTTCTCTTGATATTGCAGTTAATATGATGACTACAAGCAAAGAATTTCTTACTGAATCTTTGAAATCGGGACTTTTTAGAAGATCGGATGATTTAAAGAAATTTCTTAACAAATGTAAGGAATATTTTTAAAATGTCATACCTATCAGAGAATGTTAGAGGACTGGTAGTGATATGCTTGATGGAGAATTATCTTTGAGAAACATAGGTATTAAAGTATTCCAAAACAGAATACGAAGTGCAAATGAGAAGCTCGTTTGGAAAACGAAAATCAAGGGTAAGGGATTTCAAAGAAGCATTCATTATAAGCATGGAGAAGAAAGTACTAATTATTATGTAAGAGTTAGCAATTTGGTACATAATGGAGAAATTAAAACAGTGTGAAACGTATATATTGACAGGGAAACAGACATCATGAAAAAGACTGCTAAACAAGTAAAACAAATTAAGATAGTAATTGTTTTAAAGAACAGAACATCAAATATAACGTGATGAAACTAAGACAAAGTACAACTATAAATTTAAAGGGCCACAAAAATATATTGAAAGGAACGTGAAAATTTTTTTAAAAAGTTTGAAGAGAGATGTTAATATTTAAACAGATTGTAGAATTTCTCAAAATTTTCTAATGTGCCTCAGTGTTCAAAAATTTACTAAAATTTGATTATTTTTTATTTTAAAAAATTTTATTAAATTCTATACTGATATTTTGTAAAAATTTATGATTAAAAATAGAAAAAACCACATTAATTTATTGAATTTACAATTTTTGTTTAAATAACGACAGATCTTTGTAGTTTTTCGAAATAATATTTGTTCTATAAAAATATCTCTTGATGTGTTGGCCAATAATAATTACATGTCAACCAATTTTAAAAATTTAAAATCAGGTAACTTTCCATTGAATAAACGTAGATATAACGAACTGGATCTAATAAGAGATTATTTTTATCTACAACCGATTTTTTTAATACTTTTCGAAAAATGTAATTAAAAGATTGTAAGAGATTCACATGTTAACACATTTTTGATTGTCTGTAGGCTTTGGCGTCATTCATCTTGTGTAAAGCATTGTCATATATAATCTATTATGTAACACATTGTTTTTATTTAAGAGCACTGATGAAAACCCTTATTGAATTGGAAAAATTTCCAAAAAATAATACCATAAGAAAAAGAAAATATTTTGATTTTTTAATAAAATACGATAAACTTTTATCTTTATATAAATCAATTCATACAAAAGTGAAGCCAAACTTTTTTTTATGAAAAATAATTTTTGATTTGTTTCTTTTTCATTTTTGCCAATTAGTAAAGCATTTCTTAATTTATTAGAGAAATTTTCTTTGTACATTAAACATTTTTGGATTTATAAATAGAGAAAATCGAATTAAATGAAAAGTATAATGAACGTAAAAGTTATAACGAGGTACCCACGTTCACTCAGATGGAACACAGATTCTTTTAAAACAGGAAAGGATGTGTTTTAAAATTGAAATTATAAATTAATATTATTATTGAAAATTCTAATGAATAAGATTATAAGATTATGCAAACTAAGGAAATTCTAAACAAGTTTTTTTGTACATTTTTTCATACTCATATTGACTTTAATATTGATTAAACTTTTGTTTAATGAAAAATTTTATAATTATCTAAAATTATAAAAATATATAAATAAAAATTCTTACTCATTTTTAACTAAGTCCGTTGAATTTTCCAAACCTGAATAAAATAAAAAAAAATAATTATGCAATACTTTCTCTAATATAAATAAATTTATTTCCAAAATGAATGAATAAAAATATATGTAAACAGAAAAAAACAAGAACACTTTAAAATGGACATTTTCTAATGATCCCTTTGATAATGGACGTTTTTCTACGAAATGAATTAAGTATGATTTAGTTTTTATTGATTTAACTCTTACAAAAATCGAGAAATGTTTAAAAATATGATCATAAAAAATTTTCATTGAAAACAGAATACGAGAAATAAAAGAAAAATAATTTAATTTGGGACTCCAAGAAAAGTAATTTTTGATTAATTTCACTAAAGTGAACACTTATAAAATGTAAGAACTGCATTTTATTTTTCTATATTATTTTTCTAAGCAAGTTAATATTATCACGTTAGAGCAAAAAGAAAAATGTCGTTTTGTTAATTTCACATAAAAATTGTTAAAACTCAGAAATTCAGATTTGAGATACGTTTTTGACTTTAACTTTGGTCACAACACTGGGCTGAAAAATACAGATTATCAAGGAGATTCTTTTTCATCACAAATCACTTTAAAAATGGAAAAACGTAAGAAATTATTTGATGATTAGAAAAACTAGTGAAAGTATCAAAAAAAAATTTTCTCAACACATTCATGAAAGAGTTAAACTTAATTTATTTTGAGTTCGATAATTCGAAATCTTGGCGCAACCAATGTCAACCGTAATCATCGATATCCATTGGATGAAGACATTACTGTTAATATATGACGGAATCAGAAGAGTGTATTGTACTTTTATGTCTTGCAACCTGATCATACTGGTGACAGTTATCAACAAAAATCGCCTAATTTAAATGGTGCATTGAAATAAGAACAATCAGAGTTGGCTGAAAACATGAAAAAGTTATTTTTATGCATGATAACACTCGGCCTCATGTTTCAAAACCGATAAAGGAAACGTGGTTCAGATATCTAACCCATGCGTCGTATTTGTCAGACATTGCTCCATGTGATTATTAATTGCTTAGGTCGATGGAGCATTATTTCTTTAATCATCACATTCGAAATCTCATGGATATCACACATTGGACTAGTAACAGAATAGTATTGGAACATAAAGTCATTTTTGAATTTATAAACAATCACATAAACGGACCAAAGTTGCAGACAGGGATGGAAATTAATTTAAATAATCAAATTGTTTAGTTTTGTTAAAATAGACGATTTTGCACTCTCAAAAATTAGTCATTTTTAACTTGTACATCTAATATTACAGTTTAAAAAATTAGATCAAGTTAACAGTTGTAATTTTGAATATTGGAAAATTTGACCTTGAGGATGCAGAAAAAAATTTACTTGCGCTTCGCAAAATTTAAATCAGAACATCTTTGTAGACTCTTAATAGCTCTGGATTCGGTTGAAGATGTTTTAAATTGAAACTTCAAGAGAACAGTTCGTACACAACATGTAGTGTAAAGAATGGTCAACCTCATTATCTAGCCGATATACAATTGATAAACCGTTTTAAATCATGAAAAAAATAAATCAAACTCATTTAAAATTGTTCTACGGTAATCACAAAAGATGAGGACAGTAAATTCCCAAAAAATGCTCAGACACATTCTCATTCAAACAAATTATTTTTGGTGAGGTTCAAAAAATATTTTTGATTTAATTTTACATTTTTGTATAATTTGTCATTTTCTTAAATTTAATTGTGTAAAATTTAAACAAAAACTCAAAAAAGGAAAAAATCAAATATTTTTATCTCTCAAATGAATTCTCTTATTTTTTGTTCATTGTTTGATTAAATTTAAGTTAAAAATGTTTTCCCCAGCAAATACGAATAATAATTTAAATTTACAAATTTAATTAATTTTACTGAAAACTATCTGAGACAAATTAATTTTAAAAGAAATATTTCTAAAAATTCAAAAAAATTGACAAGCATTTCTAAGGAAACCTTTAGCACAAAGGAGTCTGTAATTCTCAATTTTATCAAATCTTTTTTCAAAAAATGCGAATAATAATTTAAACAAAATAAGTATAAAATTACATTTTTACTACAGTGCTTTATAATCAATTTATTTTAACAATATTTTTTTCCACTTATAATGTTGAAATTTATATCGGAAATCGGAGTTTTTATTATTTTTTGATACATTCTTAAAAATAAACAATGTTATTTAATTATTGTACAGATTATTTTTAATATTAAAAATAAAATAAATTGTAAAATAAAACGCAATTAAAATAAAAACGGCATATTTAAATTGGAAAAGGATTAATATATAGTATGAAGCGGAGATTTTACGAGGTCGAAAATTAGAAAAAATTAATTACCTCACATATTTTTAGATTTAGAATTACAACACTGATATCCTGAATGATAGAGTTAGTTTTATTTCTCACAATTTATTACAATAAATCATTTATTATCCTTTATATACAAATTTAAAAAACAGTTTTAATAAATTACACAATCTATAAATAATATATAAATAATATATAAAAATACCCATAATAAAATCGGATTAAGTTAAACAAATGCCATCCTTTACAAAAATTAAATTTTTAAATCGTTTAAAATTTAAAGTTAATTAACCAAAATAATAATAAATGAAAATATAAATTATGAGGAAACATATTTAAAATGAAGAAATTTTTATTATTTTAATAAATTGCTGTAACAAAGAAATATTATAACATTTTTTAACATAGCAGCTAATTAAAATTGTTTTTGATCTATAATTTTTATTTGTATTGATTTTTAAAAAATTCCATCATGTCCACTTTGAAATTATAAAATAAAAAGATTGTTAAACGTGTTTTTTTAAAACATAAAGTGAACCATCGGGTACTCTGAAAATAAAATAAACTTACATTCTGTATCCATTCAGAGGTGAATGTAGAATATGTAAATTTGCAAAAGAAGAAATAAATAAATTATTATCACACAAGTCTCAGCCTCATCGAAATATGAAGCTAACAATTTTAATCATATCCCGTATAGACAAAATCCTATACAAATTAAATAGAACGATTTTTAATAAATACAATTCTGTTAAAACGTTTTAACATAAAAAAATAAAAAATATCGAATTTTATTGATATTTTCAGGGTAGATTTATTTTTAAAAATTAAAAAAGGAATTATTTTTCTAAAATTATGTACATATGTATATAGATATTATATCGCTGATATATTAAATATTTTTCCAAGATATATTTCCAAAAAAATAAAATCATATAAAATATGCTAATGCTTTCTGTTTCTTTGAAAAACTTTATATATTTGTAGACTGTCTTATTGTGTTGACGTACTTATTTTGTAGATAAGTAAGGAATAACGTCAAAGGTTACAATCACACCAGAAGATAAATGGTAATGATCATAAGTCAAAGCTAAGAGCACTGAAGGGAAAATTATGAAAATATATACTCTGTATCTGACAACAGTTCAGGGAAAATATTAACAATGATTAAAGTCCAAATAAATTATTATGTTCTCCAAAAACATGTTCAACATGATTAAGGTTAATTTTTTACATTAAACTAGAGGTCAAAGATATTTTGAAACGACAGACCGTTTTTTATTGACTTTGGAAAGTATAATATTTTAAAATATTTATTATCGATTTCTACAGTGATGATAAAGTAATCAAGTAAAGTAAATAATAAAGGAATTCCCAAATAATTAAGTTTATGATGTAACATTTACAAGGTTACACCATAAATGATGAAAAGGATTTTCTATTAATAACTTACACACCATATACAGAGAACAGCATAACCGTCTGCTCAAGGGAAAAACTGCAGCTTATAAATATAGTATATATAATACTTTACTTTGTACTACCTGGTATTATGCTATTTATAAAGTTTAAATAAATTATTTATCATATACATATAAAAATAATAAAAGTATATAAAAGAAAATATTGATCTTGCATCATTCCGCTTAGAAAGAAAAATAAAATAAAAATTTATACTGGTAAATATTTATATTGGTATTAATATATTAACAACCAGGTAATTATATTATATTCATCACATTTATTATAGAAATAAATTGTGTTTTCCCACATCCTTTACTTCTTCATATAGACAGTCGGATTATGTATGGATTTATTCTACTTCATAACAAATTAAATCAAAGTCTTTCTAAACTTATTTTTGGCTTTCCCTGGAATCTCTGTAATGTAAATGTAGAGAATTTTACATGATAATATATAATATACAAATATGAAGACTGTTTTTGTTATTTATCAAATCTTGAAATTTACGAAATATTTTTAAGTATTAACATTTCTGCTAAGAAAAATGATCCTGTGTCATTTTTATCAGGTTTAAAGTTTTTCTTATTTTCTTTGATGTCATTTCTAAGACATCAATGTTTTTGAGTTTTCAAGAGATGCTCCCTTTCAATGCGAGCTACAACAGGAAATCTTGTATCCTTTAGATTGCGTTACAAGCAGAGTTTATTTGTGTAAGAGGTTTTCTAGCTAGAAAATAATATACATATCTTGTCTCTTTTCATCTTAAAGTCTAAATGCAAAGTTAACAGCTTAAGTTTAATGTATGTTCGATAGGTAAGATTTAAACATGTCCCGAGGAGTATACTAAGATATAATGAAAATGATTGAAATTGTTTTATTTATAGCATATTTTCCTTTGAAATAATATTTTTCTTGATAGTCAACCTAAGTTGATCAACGTTTAATGTCGGTTGTGATCTTGCATTAAATGCCATCAACAAAGATATTATAATGTTGGAAAGCATAATACTGAGATATTTCTAAAGCTGATGTTTACTTATTAAACAATGGGTTACTTACTAAAAGTATATATTTTATTCTTAATTCAGTAAAAATAAAAATTAATAAAAAATAAATGTAAAAATAAAAATATTATCAAAATTAAAAGTTTGAGAAAATAAATAATTCAAAAATGAACATTGTAGTTATAAATTACCAGAAAATTGTGCAACAGTTGCATCTAATAATGTGATTTAAAATATAATACTTTGTTTTCAAAATAAATGTGTTTTGATTTCTTAAATAATCCGCAGAATTAACTGTTACACCTAATACATAAATATATTTTTAAACCTTTCTTTATCATTAAATTGGACGGTATTTTCTCTCAACTTACACATATAATTGACATTCTATTGAATTACCGTGGTTCTTTGTTGAGTATCAATTGTAAGAAATAAAAATATTGCAAAATTGTCATTTATTTTAATTTTCTTAATAAAATTTAAATTCATTGGTGTTCTAAAATTTAAATTCATACTTGGTTAAAAATTTAAAAACCAGCTCGAAGGAGAAAGAATAATTTATTATATATGAAATATAAGAATTTTATTTTAATAGAACTTTTTACTCAACATGTAATCAGTCAGATGCTAACACTTATTTGACCTAATTCGTATTTCCCAGATCCACTTAATTAAGAGTTTTCTTCTTTTCTTTTACTATTTGTGACCAAATTAATGTATTGTTCAATATTTAGGGTATCGAATTTAACCTGACTCCAAAATCTTAGGTGGTGCAAATCAAAACAATCAGTAAAGC
>JBBMKC010196365.1:0-14703 GCA_037834085.1 Bipalium vagum | reverse complement strand
ATAATAATAATAATAATAATAATAATAATAATAATAATAATAATAATAATAATAATAAATAATAATAATAATAATTTGAAATTGAAAGTGTTCTTTTTGGAATATTTAAATACATTTATAAAAGCCTTAAGAAGTCAATCGAATATGTGGCAGTCATTTGTATCAGAAATATTTTCAAACTTTTTATTGAAACAATGATATAACTGTTTTACAAACCGAAAAGCTCCTCTTTTTCTACTCTTAACCTTTCCGTTTCATCTTCCTCATTTATATCACGTATCGCATTTACTTTTGCATTTCCAAATGCCAATTTTTTCACAATTTTCGGTGATATCTTTTCACTAAGACTTGACATTGCCGTTTGACCATATTGCTTTAAAATTTAAAAGGCAATAAAACACTGAAATTTCCCATCGATATTTACGTTGTCTCTCTGAGGTGGATTTTTCGACCAATATCTTTCTTCCAAATGCCCTCTTTTATTACAATGTTTGGAGATCTTTATTTTACATATTCGTGCAAAATGTCCAATTTCATTTCAATTTCTACATCATACATCTTGTGCGATCTTCTGATCTCTATCTCTGCCCACACCGATGTCTATTTAGATTTCTTGACATTGCCTTGCTAATTATTCCGTTCTCTGATAGTTATAATAATTCTTTCCCGATTATCACTCTTATTTTCCATGGTTCTGGATCTGTTACTATTTCTTCGATTAACTCCTACTTTACAAATCATCAGTAAGTTTCCTTTGATATTTATCTCTGCTTTTCTCGCTTTTTGTAATAGTTCATCCATATCTTTAAAATCAGCTGGGCCTAATAGTGTTCTGAACGGATCTTTCACAATTTTCTTTATTGTCTCCGTCTATTGACCATTTGGTCCAAAAGGTCTCTGGGCTAACAATTCAATTTGATAGGCGTTCATATACTTTTAGCATTCTTTGGTGGAACATTTACCTGTTCACCTTATTGATCTCCAGGAATAATTTTTTTGGTTAATTCTGTAACTACTTCAGCCCAACTCTTATTATGTATATTTATATCATAATAAGAACTTCTTGCCATCCCACTTAAATTAATTGGAAATCTTCTGACCATCAAAGCCTCATCGTATTCTAATGCTTCTTCTACCTATCTATACTCAGCCATATATCTGCAAACTCGATAGTTCTCCACTTAACACCCTAACCGGTAATTTCACCATTTCATGATCTATTATTTCTAATCCTTTTACTTCCGTTATATTTTCCAAAGATACTCATTTACTATATTCACTAGAATCCAAATTTCTTTCTACCTAATTCTCTTCTTCCAACTGACTGTTACTTGACTTTAATGAACTTCTGGTTACTGTCCTTTGTAAGCTCCTACTTGAACCACTAGTTATTCTTTTCTTCTGCTGACCTGAATCCATTTCTTTTCTCTAGCCAGATTAAAACTTGACAAACGTTTATACCTTGGTTGGATTAAAAAAAAAATTTAAAAACCAAATCAGATAAAAAGAAAAAAAAATTTATGTCACACAGGACTTACAAAAATCAAAAATTACTCAATTTTTATCAAACAATAATCAATAATCACAAAACACTTACAGTTTAAAATTGCCAACTCAAACCTCATCTGGCTTACCCATTGTTATTATTTTCCTTAAATCACAATAGGTAGCTTTAAGTTGACTTTCATAACTCCTCACTTTGTTAATAACGTTCTCGTTAGATCTAAATTAGTCAGAAAATCTATCCGCTGTTGAATCAAAACAATCACAAATAATTTTATTCTATTAAAGTGAATCAAAACAACCACAATATCCTTTGATTCTAATTAATTGTAATAAATCAAAGCTAATCACAATAAACTTTGTTTCTCAAATCGTTCACAAAATCAATCACAAAATACAACCAAGCCAATCCAATCAAATAATCGATCAATACGAATCACATGGATCACAGAAAATAATGTCTAATTTAAATGTTCAAGTTGATGAAAATAAATAAATCAAAAAACAGTCTTTTATATCAAATTAAAACGTTCAAATAAATAAATCACAAAGCAGTTAGGAATATCAAATTTAAATAAATTATAAAATGAAATTAATATTAGAACAATAATTAAAACAAAATAATCGGTCTCACCGAAGCGATCAACGGATTCCCGTGATGTTCACTAGGCCATTTTCGGTCACCTATGGATTCCACAACTCGACAGGACTCATTGAAAAATGCTGTTGCATGATGTCTAAAAAAAATAATATAATAAATAATAAAATTATTTACCCTAAAACGATAAATTTTGCACTTAAATCTTCCCACGAAAATAGATTCTTCTAAAGATTACTTCAGCAATAGTTCTTCCAACGATTAATTCTCCCAACGGTAAATTCTTGAATTAAGTCTTCCATTAAAATTCATAAAATCAATTGTCCTCTGAAAAGACTGTCTTTTTCTTCTTAGGTGAATTTCTTAAATGATATACTAACCTTATATAGTGGTAGAGATTTGCCGACGATCGCTATCTCTACTTTTATCCTCCAATAGTCTAAAAATGCCTAAATGATATTTCATTTATCTCGACGACGAAAATGGCTACACAATCTTTACTATAAATTATTAATTTATATTGTATGCTATATGAATTTCGACATGATAAAACGGCAGCAGAGGCTACAAGGTCAATCAACAAAATTTATCCCGATACTCTTTCTATCAGAAAATGTCAAAGATGGTTTTCCCGATTTAGGAATGGTAATTTTGATTTGGAAGATATTTTAAGATCAGAGAAGTCAACTACTGTGGACACAGGGGTTATTAAGGCATCTATCGAAGATAATCCATGCCAATCACTCGTTGAAATGAGTTCGAAATTAGGATTCAATCGAGAAACAATTCGCCGAACTTTAGAGAAGATTGGTAAAGAAAGCAAGGCAGGAATATGGGCGCCTCACGAACTTACCGATGACCAAAAAAAGAAGCGTTATTAAATTTGCGACAAGTTGATTTCTAAACAAAAAGATGAAGATTTTCTGAATTTTATCATAACTGGTGACAAGAAATGGATTATGTACGACAACTTCAGTCGTAAAAGGCAGTGGCTTTCATTTGGACAAAATTTACAATTGTCCGCAATTGGACAAAGACCTATAAAAACCAAATATTCTTTGGGAAAAGGTATTATTAAGTGTTTGGTTGTCCGCTAGGGGTGTTATTCATTATGAGCTGTTGCAGCCAGGTAAAACGATAACAGCGGGTGTGTATTATGCCCAGTTAGACAGATTGAAGGAAAAACTAGAAAAGAAGTGACCAGTTTAGACCAACAGAAATAGAGTAATTCTTCATCATGATAACGCACGGCCACACACCACAAAGAAGACGCTTCAGAAAATTAAGAACCTCGGCTGGGAACTTTATCACATTCTCCTTATAGTCCTGACATCTCGCCTTCTGACTACCATATTTTCCGTACAATGTAACATTTTTTGGTCTGAAAAAAATACGATTCCCATGAAGTTATAAATATAGCCATCCGAGACTTCTTCGATTCCAAACCAGAGGATTTTTATAAAGATGGTCTTATGAAATTATTTTCTAAATGGAGTGACATCGTAGAAAACAATGGTGCTTATGTATTTAGTTAATATATCTGTTCTTCGACTTCTTTTGTTCTTTAAGGTTTTCCATAAAAAACGACATTACATTATTTCGTCAGTGAAATAAAAAATTACTTTTATTTCGTCTATTATTAATAATAATTAATTATTATCTCGACAAGGTAAATTTTCATTTTTATAAGTTTTAAATCATTATTAACAATAATATATTAATTAAAATTCTTTTAATTAATTTTATTATTATTATAGACCCTTAATTATTATTGGCATTATTGACCCTTATTGGTCGTGCCTTTGGCGAACCCAACAAAATAATTTTTAAATCGGATCAGTGGAAATAAAAAGAGGAATACTCAAAATAATATTAAAACAGAAATAATCTTACTAAGAAATGAATGAATACAGATAGGTACTGTTGGGTCATCTAGAGACAATGGAGGTCGATAGAAAATTTTAAATCCACAAGTTTGGTTTATTTCCACAAAACGCACCACATGAGAAAATAATTATTGTTAAGTTTCTAAAAAGATGAAAAAGACTACTGATTATAAAATTTTAATTGGTTTAAGAAGATCGAAATTTGAGTTTTACATTTATCAAGTTTACTGGCCAGAATATCGATAATGGGCTTCTAGGAACTTAACATAAAATATATGCAAATTCAGAAGGAATTAGTGCGCGTATGTTCGAAGTTAAAATTTGAGTGACAATTAAAATGTTGATTACAAACTTTGAACCTTTTAAGCTTTTCAACAAATATTGATGGCAAAACTTTTATACTTTTAAAATGATAAAATTTCAAACGATGAACTGAGTTAACAAATTGTTTTATAAATACATTTCATGTAAATCTGACAACTTAATTTTTTTAGTACAATTTTACTTTGGAGTTAAAACCCGAGATAAAGAGTTAAGAGAAAAGTCAGACCACCTTTCGGTATCCTACTCTCAAGGGCCCTCAGTTAAAAATTCGTTTCTCCGTCCTACTAGACAAGGAGAACACAAAAAAATACTGGGAAGTAAGAAAGAAAATAGCAATAATTTAATCCTAAGGTATTGGAGTAGCTGTCCAATCCTTAGTGTTTACTTAATTTAATTAATAACTTAAAATTCGTAATCAAATTATAGCTTTTTAATTTTTATTTTGAATTACTATATTTACTTGGTTATCGAGCAGTATGAAACACAAAAATAACAATAAAAGTCTATTTCGATTTGTAGTCAAATCTAATAAACTTATCGCAATAAAATAATTTACTAAGTGTTGAAGTTTTTCTTTCTCCTTGAAATTGGTTACCGAGACTATTTGTTTAATGGTCTGTTATTTGTTCTTTCCTTTTTCGAATTCTAGAGTAGTGCCTAATGCGTCCTTCTGGTTCATTTGCATTTGATGCTTCTTTCTGGTTAATTTTCATCCGAATTTTGATTGTCGGTTTGAGTCCGTTTTGCTCTTCCTAGAGTCTGAATTTGTATTGATTTATTTTGTTTGTTGATACTGAAACACTTCAGTATTTATATTATTTTATTTTTTGTATTTTAGCTATAGTAACTTTTTGTTACTATTTTTAGAATTCACCTTAAAATGTTTACTATAAATTTATTTATAGAAATATTTATTAAAATTTTTATTGAAATAATTATTTATAGTAACTTTATGTTACTAAACAAGTTCTTCCAAATATTTTATAAATTAATCATCAAAATGATTTTTTTAATTAATTTTATTAATAATAATATTTTATATTTTATTTATTATTTTTACTATAATTTTATATTTCATATTTTATTTTATATTTTAAACAGATAGGAAGAAAAATTAATTAAACTCCGGGTTTTAACTCGACATAAAAATAAAAATTATATTTACAAAAAATTATATTTGAAAATAACACAAAAACACAAATATAAAAAAGGAACATAAAAAAAATAAAACACTAAAATGTTTTTCAGAATAAAGAATAATCACTATATTGTCATTTAGTGCTATTTTTGTCGAGAATTTGGGACTGAGTTTGAGACCAGGCCTGGGAGTCTCCACATTATTATTTTGCTTTTACTATTAATATTAGTATTAGTGTTAGTATTATTACTACTCAGACCCCTCTGCGATTTTATCTACCAACCTTTTATGTCAGGGTAGTGCCTTTGGCTAACTTAACAGTAAAATTTTGTCAATGTACGTTTTCAATGGAATTTAAGTAATTTACTTTATTAATGCATTTCTTTCATTTTTTTAAAAACAAAACTAAAGGTTTCTAACCTACCTAGTCTGCAAGCTCTCTATATAGGCGAAATCGACTAATTAAAGATCGTAGAGCTAAATCTCACAAAACCCGAGACCGATAAAACATGAGTAACAAAACCTAATCTATTTATGCGGCAGTAACAGCTGCTTACTATACTATGGTTATTAGGAAATAAGAGATTCATAATGGATTTTTCGAAGTCCATTCGGGCATAATTAATTAACAAGTCCCATTTGAAACCATTTTTTATCAAAACGCTCATGCCGACAAAAAACATTATTATTATTTAATTATTAAAAATATTTTGTTTTTCGAATTTATCATTATACTTTTATTAATATTATTAGCCCAAAAAACTTCGAAAACTGATATGATGCTTTGATTTGAAAGACTTTCTTATTTAATTAAATTAAAAAATTTTCAATTTGCTATTCCTAATAAAACTTATTTTTCAACTTTATTTATTGATAAACGGATGTTTTTTCATATTTCTGTTATCTTCACAGTTCAGAACCAGCACAGTTATCTTCTGTAATTGTATTAAATCCTTCTTCAATATTAGGTAATAGCAAATCTCGTACTCGGAGCTTTTCTGCGAACATAATTCTTCCACTTCGAAAATATATTTTCAATCGGGTTGAAAAACGGAGAATATGGCGGTAAGAATACAACCTTGTGTTCATTTCGCTGGATGAGGTCAGTAACCGTTTGACTTTTTTTAAATGATACATTATCCATAATAAACACATTTCTTGAAATTATGATCATCAAGAAATCTAAAAAATTCTTCCGCATATCCCAAGAAAGATGTTGTGTTGAATGGTAAAAGTGACAATTTTTTAAATATAACAAAACACTTTGATATAGCGCACTTTCTACATTTCAAATTTTATTAATATTTCAATTCATTAAAACTAAATTGAAATTTAAAATAACTAAATTGATTTAAAAACCATAAACAAATAATAAATAATAATAATTTAATAAATATTAAAAACTTTGATAATGTAAAACTTTAATAATAAAAAATTCTTAAGAAATTAAATTAATCATAAAACAGTTTTTACAAAAGTAAATGAATTTGGGGACAGTTTAATTAATTATAGTAGTCCGCTCAATCTCCTAAATTAAATATTAATGATCTCGGTTTGTTTACCTCGTTGAGTAAGCTTTATGTAAGGACGTTTTAGATTTACTTTGGATTACACTCCAAACTCAATTTTAGTCTAATGAAGAAAAAACTCTAATTTCTAGCTTCTGGAAGAAGTCCTACATTTTTTACCAGATTATTGGTTCAAGATGAGTGGATGTTGATAAATATCGGAACAAGGTTTGCACTAAAATTCTGTTAGCCTCCGCATTGTAAAATTAAAAGATAGGTTAATATATATTACTTAAAGCAAGTCAAGCCTGTTCCCAAAATATATTATTAAAAATCTTTATCATTGACTAAAATGTGAGCACTTAAGCTTGATCTGAGAAAGTATTTGTGGACATTTGGCGTACTGAAATGACATATTTATGAGAGCAATTGTAAAAAGCTAATACATTACCCTGAAAGCAGTCTCTAATACATTAAAGAAATATAATAATGATTTATCATTTAAAGACAAGCTAAAAACTGAACGATCTCGAGGTTCAAGTAGTATTAAGTTAGATTCTATCATCTGCTATTCAATGAAAAGATGTCTTGTTTCTCTATTCGAGATATTTTGAGAAAATGTAAGACAAGTCATGAGAAGTAAGACAAGGTATAATTCAGAGTGTTCAGAAACGAAATAGAGTCAAGACTTACAAGAAGCAGAAAGCGCAAAACGAAATCTAAAGCAGGCAGCATCTGTAAAACTTCAACTTCGAACTTTATGATTGCATTTTAACCTTAAAGCAACAACACATTATCGTAGGAGATCGTAGTAAAAATTCAATGGCATCGAAAAATCCCTTTGTTCGAGTTTTAATTGAAATCGTACTTGACCGTCTGATACTATAAAGTCAAAATGAGCAACACAAATTGCCGGCAACTGTCATGTTTGCCGATGTTTAAATCGGATGTAAAGAAAAACTGGAAAATGTTGTGATTCTCGTAATAAACTGAACATTTGATACAAACTGCAGAATGTAATTCTTGTTAAACTAATATTATACAGTTAATATTTATCAATTTTAGGTCAGTGTAAGAAACTGAATATCTCGTCAAAGTCAAGGAAATATTGACAATTGTGGGTGACCTCATAGGCTTACATTTTTACGGTATACTTAACGTAATCGAAGGACTCTGAATATCTTTAATTGTTAAATGTCCGCTTAAATATGCTTAACATCTGACAACGCTGATTGGGATGTTTGTTTGAATTTTTACGCTTTATATTACTACAAAAATATTAGTAACACTAAACTCGTAAATTTACTGATTGTCACCTCTGTCAATAATGTGTTCGCAAATAATTGAATCAAAACGATTACAATAAAACTTTTCTTCTTACACAAATATGCAAAAGTAGACATACAATAACACAGTATACAATGTGTAATGTCTCAAGTTTTCAGAATTAATCAAATAATACTGAAAATCAAATCAAATCGAATAATCAATAAAAGTTAAATCAAATGTTCAGAGCTATAATTAATTAGATAACTCTCACCGTTTTAAAAGACGATGGGTCATAGGGTTGTTTGATGAGCCCAAGCCGGTACATTCATAAACCCTCTAACAGCGCAGGACCCATCATTGGCGCCTGCCGCAAAAAAACCTGCATAATCCTAAATTTTACAAATTGATTTTGTTTCTGGCAATAAATTTCTTTGTTCCAAAAAAATGTCGTTGTTCCAAAACAATAAATTACTTCTGACTTTCCCAAAACAATAAACGGCTTCTGACGTTCCAAAATAATCAAACAAAAATTTTGCTAACTATAATTTCAGTGCTTTTTAATACTGATCAGATGACTACTCAGTCGTACATATGTATTTTACATGGGGAATATCAATTCCCTTTTTATGCTCTAACACCTAAATCATTCCCTAATTGCAGAGCCTGATCTAATCTTAGCAATTCGACATTTGCTGCTCTCAAGATTAGATCATTTATTGATAAAAAATATTTTATTTTTATTATTAATTATTTTATTATTATTTAGAATAATGATGACAACAACTTAAACAAAAATATTAAACATTTTTATAATAATAATAATAATATTATTATTATTATTATTTCGTTTCTGATCCTTTTGCTGTGTTTCTAATAAATTTAGTAATAATATAATTATCCTAGACTATAGTGATTTTCAAAATATAATCTAAAAGGGTTAAATGGATGTGCCCTTGGCTAACCACACAGAATTCAATAATTAAGAAATTCCAGTTTTGATTCTGACTTGTAAAAAGGTTTGATAAAAATTATCAACGGTTTTTTGAATAATATAAAAATGTTTAATATTTTTGTTTAAATTGTTGTCATCATTATTTTAAATAATAATAAAATAATAACAAATATTAAAATAGAATATAATAATATATTAATAGTAATAGATAACTGGTATTAAAGTCGCGATACATTATAATTTTATAATTTATTAAAATCTATTTTTAAAATATTCAAAATTCGTTTAAATTAAGAATAAATAATAATATTCTTAAGAAAAATTAAAACAAAAAACAAAACTCTATGTATGTAAAATATGTCCATCTAAAAATTTAAAAATTTTTGTATTTAATTAATTTTATTTTTTGCAATTATTGATTGATATGGAGGCTTTATTTTTTCTTTCAATTTTAACCAATCAAATAAGGAAACTATTCAAACATGAAATTTGTATTTTTCAATGGAATTTTTTTCAGTGAGTCTCAAAAAATTCATCATAAAATAAGCAATATTTGAATGAAACAATTAATCAGCTTGAATAAATAAAAATGGTTACATAATTGAATAATTTTCATCTTACGGTCTTCATTTGCACAACAATATAAATATATATTTTTTATTTATTATTTATTTTCTTCTAGCATCCAGTGTAAACCTTCAATTATAAAAAAAAACAAAAATATTAAGATTAAATTTTAAATAAATTCAAGAAAAAATCTTTTCTGAATTATTAGCAAATCTTAAAAGGGTTAATTTCCAAATATCTAAAATAATTATTATTTTATCTTTGAAGTCAATTTCTTTATTTTCAGTCAAAGAAAACAAAATCAATTTTGAGTTCTGAAGCAAATTTATTTTTCATTTTTTAAAAATATGGAGAAATAATAAATTTTTATTTTATTGATAAAATAAAATAACTATAATACACAAAGGGAAAATGGTACTCTTAATATTTGTAAAATATTTTAAAAAGAATTAACAATAAAATAATTTTAAAAAATAATAATTAAAATAAAAATAATAAAATGCTTTTTGAATTTATTATCGATTAAATGGCCAAAATCGATATCGATACAAAATTTATGTTATTTAATTTTAAAATTATTATTACTGGTATAAATGTTTTTACTTTAAAATTTAGTCTGCAGAAAGTTTAAAAAAGTAAGAGCATCCGTCAGTTTCTCTCCGTAGATTCTCCGTCCTACTTGACGAGGAGAACACAAAAAAGAAGATATTAAGAAATAACAAATAAGTTCTATTATTTAATCCTAAAGTTTTGTGGTTGCCGATCATTGTTTTATTGATTTTAGGAATTTGAGTTTAAAGTATGTCTTTTCAAAAAAAGCCTCATGACTTTAGCTATTTTTTCTACTGGGTTGAAAGTTTTCAATGAGTCTTTAATTGAAGAGCAAAGTAATATTCTTCTGATTTTGGATAATGCACCCGTCCATCTTGTCCTGTGGGAACTGAGTTTTCCAATATTGATTTATTGTACATACCACCAAAGACTTCAAAAATTCAGGCATTATATCAAGGTATAATTTTGTCTTTTAAGCAGCAATATAAAATGATTCTGTCCAGAAATTTAATTTTTCAATCGAAAAGCGCAAATACTGATTATGAATCGTTAGTTAAAAATGTTAAATTGATAGATGGAGTTCATTTCACAATGCAAGCATGGGATAATGTTTTTCCTGAGATAATTATTAATTTTTTCAACCATTTTATCGAAAAACCCACTGATCGATAATGCATACCTAACGATTAATAAAAGAGATAATAATGACTTTCCACCATATGATCCATCGGAATTTGATAATGATAACTTCATGTCAAAAATTAATACGTTAATTTCAGATGATAGTGACTCTTTAAAGCAGCTAGTACAGAACTTACCCTCTGAAAATGACGATTTAACTCCATATGATGCATATTTTTCAATTCAGAAATTAGACTTTTTTCTGAAAAATATTTCAGATCAATTGAACATAAGACACAAAGTCAAAGATGAATTTTTGACCGAGAGGAAATCACGAAGTCTTACAACGCTTGATTACCTAATTAGGAATTAAAACCGTCTTGTTTTTTCATTGGAGAATAAAAACTGTTATGCAATGTTTTCTTATCATAATTCTAGTGTTTCTTATAGGTCTGACGGAAATTCAATAAAAACATTCAATAACTTTATTAAAATACACATCGTTTAAATAATACAGAAATCCAAAATGAACCAGTTTGTTCCAATTAAACGTCATTTTCGGTAAGTATTGTTGCATTACCTTTTTGAAAAAAAATCCTGTGCAGGAATACACTGCTTGTTGAAGAAGCGAGCTCTGAAAGAAAAAATGTCAGAATGGATGGATAGACATGATAAGATAATTTTACTGCACGATAACACCAAACCGCATGTTCATTCTATTGTAAATAATTACTTAGAAGGTGCAAAACTGGGAAGTCTTACATAACTCCCCATATTCACCAGATATTGCTCCTTCAGATTTTCATTTGTTCCGCTCAATGCAATTCGCGCTTTCTGGGAAACGATTCTGTTCCTATGAAGATTTTTCTTCGAAGCTCTTTACACCAATATTTACAGCTAAATCACGTGAACCTGAAGAAAGATTGTTTTGCAATGCTGTAATCATTAATCATTCACTAGAGGTAAAAATCGACCAAAACGTGGCTTGTCTTCAAGGTTCAAATCTACATTATTAAAGCGCTTGAACCACTTAGCAACCGTCTTCTGAACAACAATTCCTCCAAACTTGTATATCTCCTTGCAATCATCCATCTTGGCCAAGTCTCTTTTCCATTATTGTCGCAACAGCACTCTTATCTCAAATCTTGTAAAAGTCATCTTAATCACGAGATTTGAAAAAAGTATCTATTGAAATTCAAAAACTTACAATCAATATTTCAATATTTAAATAAATTAAAAATTGCTACTTAAATAAAATTATACATTTTAAACATAAAATAGGACTATTAAATTTTGAACATAACGATAAAACCTTATTTGGAATGTAAAATTTCTTTATAAGATTTTTTTGAGCACTAACATTTTTGCATCACCCTGATAATTAAAAAAAATAATTAAAAAACATTAAAAAGTTAACATAATAAAATAATAATTTCTAAAACTCTAAATTTTTAATAAAAATAAGTATTTTTTTTCTTCTCAGCTTCTTAATATGGGAAATTAAGTTTCCATAAAAAGAATTTATATTATTATCGATTAAATTAATAATTAATAATTTCTCAATAAATAAACAAATTTCATGAAAAAATCGTTATAAATATTTCATTGGGTGTTTTATTATCTTTTTTTTATTTTGTGAACATTAGAAAATAATAATAAATTGTTTTAATGGTTTCAGAACAAAAAATTAAAGGCCAACCGACATTGATCAAAGATTAAACTTTATACTTTCCAGAGAAGAAGTGCTTCCAAAGGAGAGGGCTTCTTATTGGTGGTCTTCGTTGAGACCACCAGCTTGTCGGAGCACTAATTCAGTCTTGATTTAACCTTTGAATATTCCTTTATCGAAGAGATTAGACAAATAATGACTTTTTAAAGGAGGTGGTCAAAATAAATAATAGATAAATCATCCTTGATCAAAAATAAAAAATGTTTAAAATCACAAATTACATGATCTAGATGAAAGTCTAATATGAAGGGTACCATTAATGGGAATTATTGAGATATATTTTCAAAAAATTAATGGGTATCTTTAAATGAATCGATTGAGGGAAAAACGAAAGTTATTTTAATTTTAATAATTTTTATCATAAATTTAAAATTTGTAATTAAAATAAAATTTGAGCTTTATTTATTTATTTTATTTGTTAAATGTTAAAAAATTTAAATGGATTAAAATTAATGAATATTTTTTATATTTAATTTTTTAATTTTATTAAATTTAATATTTTTTATAATTATAATTTAATGAATAAAAATGATAAAAAAATAAATTAAACAAATTTTAATGAAAATTTTACAGTTCTAAATTTGTTATAAGTAAAAAGAAAATAAATTTTTCAAAATTAATTATAATTATTTAATAATAATTTAATAATAATAATTATTATTAATAAAATCTTATTATTTTCAATAAGATATTAAGATATAAATATTTTGTTAAATATTATTAAAACAAAAAATTATTTTGTTTGAACAATTCAGCTGTGGAATTAAGAAAAACAGTAAAAAAAATTCCAAAAATTGTTCTATCATATTTTATTTACATTTCATTGGGTTATGGGCAATAATAAAATATTGATATAATAAATTTTAATAAATTTTTAATAAATTCTTATTAAATTAATACTTTTTTGACAATGCAAAAAAATGAAAAAAATAATACAAGTAATACAAATAATAATAATAATAATAATAATAAAAATAATAATGAAAAATAAAAAATAAAATGATATTAATAAAAGAATTAACAATAATAATTTAAAAAAATTAAAAATAATTAAAATTATGCTGTTAATAAGTGCAACTATAAAATAATAATAATAATAACAATAATAATAATAATAATAACAATAATAATATTCCACTTTATAAAGTAAAGATGCTTAAGAATCCTGTGTGTGAGAATAGAAATATTACGCGCTGAAGAGACAAAAGTCTGCAAAATCAAGTTATAATCATCAAAACTCCCAATGATATAATGATGATGATGATAATAATAATAATAATAATAATTAATAATTATTCTCACAATCAGCTCAAATGTATGATTTCTGACAAACAGAAAGGGAAACGACATAACTTGGCCTAGTACTCGACACAATCCAGGTGGCGATCAAAGTCATTGACAAACGAGAAGGAAAGCATCAGATGCGATCGCAGCAATACAAGTGGGATGTTAAACATGAATTAAGCAGCAATTGATGGCGCAGCATTCCGCCCAGCTTGCCGGTCGCGGCTCTGCCATGCGTCGAACGTTGGTGGACGCTCCAGTGAATAATTTAGTTGAGTTCCTTGTCGAATAACGATGGGTTTCGTATCATTAGAACTGTAAATTTGCATAATCCATTTTTGATTAAAAATAATATTCAAAGACAATTAGTATCATTAATACGTCTCCGATTTGAACACGATCATTATTTCAGACTAATTTGTCTTAATTACGATTTTATTAATGGATGGCAGGGTTCTGTTATCGACGTTCGAGAGAGGGGAATAACAGCCAGTGAAGTTGGGTCACCTATTTTGGGAGAAAGTATTTTGGAGTTCAATACATTTCCATTTTTTTCATTCTTTGGAAGGTTTCCGTGGAAGGAGTACAATGATTTGGATGTTAATGTTAAAATATAGATTGTTACTTGACGAAATCCTCTTGAATGCATTTTACACTGGTCTGGGAAATGATAGATAGGTCCTTCAAGTCTAATTTGTTTCATTTTGTTAATCTCTGTTTCGATTGCTTTGAAAAATAATAATAACAACAATAAAAACAATAATAATAATAA
>JBBMKC010196354.1:0-14704 GCA_037834085.1 Bipalium vagum | reverse complement strand
TAATAATAATAATAATAATAATAATAATAATAATAATAATAATAATAATAATAATAATAATAATAAATGTTAAAATTATAATGAATTAAAAATTTACTTTTATATCAGAACATTCAAAGAGATCGGCCTTTAGAGCCTTGTTTTCATCTCTCAAAGAATCGATTGTCTTTTGCATCTTTGATAATTTTGGTTTCAGATTTTCATTTTCCATGACGTCCTTTATCTGATTTGCTTCTTCAACAGCTTCTCTGACCTTTTCGTCTTGATCAGCCAATTTTTTCCTCATCAATTCTAAATGCAAATCTCGACTGTGCAATTGATCCTTCGTGTCTCGGAGTCGTTTCTTTAGGCTGTGAATCGTTTGACTTGTATCGATATTTCGCTCATTTTCATTATTAACGGCTTGAGTCGTTCTGTCTAAAGAAATTCAAAAAAATAAATAACAGCATTGTATCATTTTTGTACTCAAAATTCCGTCGAAAACCAAAGACAAATCATGTTCTGGAGTATAAGGGTCCATTTTGAGAATTGCTGCCAAGCGTCTCAGAAAATGATAGAACTGCAGTAGACAAAGTTGATATTCATTTAGTACTTTATGAACACCATACCTTTTCCTTCTCTGCTCTTAGCAAATCTCTGGTTACATCTCTTGTTGATAATTCTTTTTCCAATTGTCGAATGCGATCTTTAACATCCAAGTATTCCAATTCTACTCGTCGTGCCTTTAGTCCATTTTCTTTGGAACTCTCATAATTCTTCTCATACTGTTCTGTGATACTTTTCAGCTTCATTTCTAATTGACAAATGGTCTGAATAGAAAATCATGAGGAACGACAAGATAATTGGTAATATAATCCAACTAGATTTCATAATCAGTAGTACTAAAGTGCTAGGGTATGTCAAACTAATTTAATTCAACAGAATCATATCCAAGGTTGGAAATATTTCATTCTCATAAGAAATTTAGCCTGGATTAATCAAAGAGACCATCGAAAATAAGTAATCTTCAGAAGAATGGAGAAAACCCATATATTTTTAAATTTCTGCACTCTTGCAGTCACTGGACCAGTATATATTTAATTAAATCCTTAAAACCGATTTATAGGGAAAAGTTTCTTTTCAAGTTATTCTCTTTGGAAGGAGGTGACTTAAATATTAAATTAAAAATTTTTAATTTAAAAGAGATTATTTATTTAATTACTGAAGCATGGTCTGAAGTGAAAGTATCTGTAATCATTTATTCAGTTCTAATCAAGAACGGAAATGTATTCACCACATAAAGAGGATCAAATTCCATTAAGTCACTAATATCATAAAGCTGTCCCGAAAAAATGTCTGGTACAATTGGAATTATTAATTTGGCTGAAGGTGTAGTGGGAAGCTCTACGATTATTAATGATAGTGACATCATAGAAAATAACCTGGACATTGATGAACAGGCAGAAAAGCGCATCAAACAGACGCACCACACAGAAAATACCGATGAAATGATTACATGTTTCAATAAAGATGCTGATTGGGCAGAAAGTAACTTATGTATTGAAGAAACTTCTCAAAGTAAAAGAAAAGGTAATCTTTAAAAAGTAAGTTGTTATGTTTAATGGTATTAAATGTGTTCAATCTTTAGTGTATGCGTTCTTTATGTTAAATATACTACTTAAGACAATACTGTAAGTGTTTAAAATACTTAACTAACAAAACGTAATATTATTGAGATTTATTATTTTCCAGAAAGACGCATCTTGCGAAAAGTTAAGGTTTCCGAATGAAGGTGGAAGAATATGAGCTTTTACCGACACTTATTTACGACATGATACAATAGAAGACAAAAATATATTACTATCAAACATTTTCTGGTCAAAGGTGTTTTACGAGCCACTACATATCGTATTGTCAAAGTAGGAAAAGAAATCTGTTTAATATCACTGAAGCTCAAGAAAATTGATACTTCCGTCGCTGAAAATCTGTCGAAAATAGTTACGATAACATTTGATAAAATTGATCAAAACGAATCGCCTTTCATTCTGTCACACGTACGTTTTTGTATTTATGCCTTACTTTATTCTATTGATAAACAGAAATGCAGGTTTTACAGATTTGTCTCATTACCTTTCGATAACCCTTTATTTGAACAATTTCAAATTTATTGTCTATAAATTATAATTTTATATTAAGTGCAAGAAAGCCACGGTATAACGTCCCTCGATATTTTGTACAATTTTAAAATTATTTGTATCGTCCAAATTATTTTCCATACTAAAATCAGAAATCGATCGATATTACGTACAGCTCGACGTAATGTATGTTGATATATTTTTTTAATTTAGTGGTATTCAATAGATACACTGTAAGAAATTCCTGGGACCGGTAAAAAACACCACGCTCCTCTCTAAAAAAAAATTAAAATGACAGAATAAAAAAAGAACTCAGTATCTAAAGATGTCGCCTAACATTTCAGTAATTTATTTCATCTCGATATGTTGCCGAGATATGTAGAACCTTAAAATCTGTTTATAAATTTCACAATATAAATGACTGAAAACGTGAACGAAATCGAAATTTAATCGAAATTTAATCGAAATTTAATTTTTCTTAAAATTGTTGGTTGAACATAATAATGAAAGAGAAATTGAAAGGAGATTTTGTCCACTTGTTCTAGAAAAAAAGAGGCTACAAGAAATAAAGTCTGACGTTTAGGGTTTTCTGTGTTAAAGGCGACATCTCCGAAGATGATGAAATGGTTATGTTAGAGTAAATTTTATATTTTCACGTTTCTTAAATGTTCTGTTTTGTTAGCATGTCTCTTTTCTTCGCAGATAAGCATATTTATTTCATTTATATTTAAAAATAATAGTTTAAAAATAATGAAATCTTAATTTGAAAATAGAAAATCTTTTTTAAAAAAAATCTGTCCGTAATCTATTGTATACACAGTAGGTTCAAAAAGTTCCGGGAATTATGTTAAAAAAACCAAAAATACTGACACAAAATAAAATTTATTTTTTAGTTTTCAACATATAACCATACTCTCTCTATTTTATCAAAACATCTCCCCTTAAGGGCTATTTTCATCTTCGGAAAAAGAAAAATAGTCTGCCGAAGTTAGATCGGGTGAATATAGTGGATGTTTCATCATGGAAATTTTTCCCACATTTAAAATTAAATTTGACTGCTGCACTTTGTTCAGTTTCTTAGAATTACAATTATTAGAATTCAAATTATTACAATGCTAAAGTTGATTATGAATTAGAATTGATGCAGTTAATCAAGAAATTAAGTGAATTTCATGAAATTTAGTTGAAAGTCTCCCTTAACTATTCCTAACGTTGTATTTCACATTAAGTTTTTATTTCTCATTTTTCAGCCCTGTCCCTGAACTTTTGGAACCTACTGTGTACGATGGTGGCGTGAAAAGTTCTGGGCCTGATAAAGAAAACACATCAATTTAATAAAATCTATCTTATTTTTGATAATTATAATCATCTACATCTAGGTAATTGTATTATGATTTTCATTTCATTTGTTTAAATAATTCTGTTGCAGCACTTGTTTGAATTCGTCTATAATTGCAGTTTTCAAAAAATGGAGCATCTCGTTGTGATAAAATATTTGTGATAAAATATTGTGATAAAATATTTCGTAGTCCAACGGAAATCAAAAATGAAATCAATTCAACACTTGGTGAGTCTGCTCCTTCATTCTCTACAATAAAAAAAAGGGCAGCTGAATTTAAACGAGGTCGCACATCAATTGAAGATATTAGATATATTAGAAATTAGACTGATTATATAAATATCATATATTACACTGATTATCTCCTGTTCAGCAATTCTTTTATTTCTAATAAAATTACCAGTGTTATAACTGATCGGAAATATTATCAAATAAAAAATAAAATAAAGTATTCTAAAAATAAAAGCTGCAGTGAAAAAAATCAACTTACGTTTTCTTTTTCTTTCCCCTCTGCAATAAGTATTCTTAATCTTTCTTTGATGGCGTCTTCCGTTGACATACACCTAATGAGAGATGTTCCTAACAGCCCTGCCAAAGACTCCTTAAAATTATCCAATTCTCTGCTGACATTTGCCATCGTGAAACTAGACTCACGCTTTTCCAAATAAGTTTTTGACAATTGAACTTCCTTGTCATCCAAAACGAGTTTGGTCTCACGCAATAGATTTTCTAAATCAGCGATTCTTTTCAACGATTCCGAGTTTTGAGCTTCTAATGACTTTTTGTCGAGATTCAATTTATCGATTTCCTACAGATATTTCGTGGTAAACCATCATTCAATTATCATTCACCACTTACAAATGTCATGTCCCTTTTCAGTCGAATATAATCTTCAAGACTGTTTTTGTCTTTATCTAAATTTTGAGTTATTGTTCTAAAGGACTCACGGGTTTCTAAATATTTTTGTTCTCTTTCTGTGGCAATGGCTTTGAGATTAATGATTTCTCCTTTCAGATTATTATTCTCTGTTACGAGATCCTTTATCTGATATTAAGAAGGAAAAGAGTAATCAAGAGAGTAATCAAGAACAAGAAATAAAAATCAATGATGGATATTGTTGATAGTCAATCCAATTGAAGATAGTGAATTATTTTGAAATTGAATATAAAAATGAAACAATAAAAATAAAATTTCACCCCGGAACAGAAATTCAACATAAGCGTTCTCGTATCATGTTTTTTTGACCGAAATGATTATCAAGTCTCTTTTTTGACCGATTTCAATTTTCTCATGTTAATATTAAAGAAATGAATATTAAATCAATAAGCAGCATGGTGATGGGTATTTCATCCTATGCAATTATGTTTTAAGGGAAAACAGTCTGTTATTACTATAATTATACTGACTGTGTTTTCAAATTCAAAGTACCTCTAAATAAACGTGCCTATTAAAATAAGCAACACTTTTGCACCACCTTTTTTTCTTATTTCTTTTGGATCTTCACTTAGTTTATTTCTCTCTTTTTCATCAATCTTGGGCAGCACAGAATACAAAACATACTCATCATTCACACACATAAAAGGAAAACCAAGACTTATCTGAGTCTAGAATGGAGAACTCACAACTCCTTTAACACACCAGTCTCTAATTATTCCGAAAATACGATATGTACAAGATAAATTCCACTGCTATATCACTTTTTGACCTCAGAGATATTGCTATGTAGATGAGCGAATGAATCAGGATACAATTCCTTGATTCATTCATTAGGGTTACTTATTGACCCTTTATTGTTCTTACGATTTTATAAAAATATAGATAAATAAATAAAGGATAACAATAAAGTTAATTTTTTAAGTTCTAGGTCATAGCTGAGAAGCTAAAAGCGATGGATCCTGGGCAGATCATTAAAGTCAATTCCTGAAGACACGGGCGTTTCAAAATCTGTCGTTATTAATTTCTATGCAGAAATGAGGAAAAAATGTGAGATTTTTTCTTGAAAATTCAAAAAAAACCCATGTTCTCAACTGTTTAAAGATGAAATTCTAATTCACAAAGAAAAAAATAAGCAAAAAATCAATTAAACTCAAATTTTCCTTTTATTCCCCGAGTATCTTTTTAAAGTCAGCAGTGGACTTAAAACAACACTAAAAATTTTACTATTAGCAAAAATATACTCCTTAGAAGGTACTGAGTTTGTATGGACACGAGATAAAAAAACCAAATGGAAAAGACGTCCAGATATCAACTTTCCATATTGTTAAAGATCAAAATTTATGAACCTGTATCCATCTGATGCATCGTGGCACATAAATTGTGTCTACCAAAATTATGTTGTCTTTTAACTTCGTTAAATATACATCGTTTTATATGCTTTGCTTCACATTTTAGATTGGAAAAATAGAAAAATCATGACACGAATAAATATAAAACATGTAATTTAATTGAGACGTTATTTATGTAGTTTGAATTAACAAAAATACTTTTTATGATAACACGAAGATTAACAAACATTAAATTATTTTAATAAAAACATAGAAAAATATAGTGTGTAACGGTAACTAATAGATTTTAAAACCCCAAAAAGCTTTTATTTTATAATTTCATTTAACTAATTTTATTTTATATAAAAATAGAATTTCAAAATTTTTGTGTGTAAACGTAAGACATCCTTTTATAATTATAATCATTTACAAATTTGTATCAATGTTACCGGAGATTCTGTTGAAAAATATAAAATTCTAATAAATTAATTTTAATCGCTAAAAATTTTCAGTATTAATTCAAATATATTTAAAAATATAAAATTTTATAATCTGGTATTTACTTTTTACACACTTGGTACTTCCTTACCAATCTAATAATAATAATAATAATTCAATAATCGTTATAATATATAATTTTATCATTAAAAAATTGCAAGAAATTTTTAATAATTTGGAAAATAATATTTCAAAATCATCAAAATAATTTAACTCTAAAAAGTGAAGTAAAATTCTGGATATTTTCAAATAATCAAATAAAAATAAAATAAATCAATATAATTATAATAATATTGATTAATTAATTTGAGAAAAAATTAATATTTTCATTTATTAGAATAATGGTAAGAGTTAAAAAATGAAATATTAAATATGGATTTTCTATAAATATTGATAAATGAAATTAAATTTAAGTGAAAAGAATTAAATTAAAATAATACGAGAAATAAAAAAATATTTAAAAACAAAGATCTTTCGCTGTTTGTTTTTTTCTTTATAGCGTTTTATATATGGTTCTGCGTCTCAGAAAAAAAATTTTGTGACATAGCTATAGCAGTTTAAAACTGTAATCTGACAAATACAAATTTGGTCAATTTCAAATGAAAATTAAGTAACCTTTTAAATTAACTAATTGGCCTGGCAGTCAACGGCAGATATAAATGATTTCTTAGCTTTTGTCGAGATAAAAATTAAAAAAGGACACAATTTTGCAATTTAGAGGTGGAAATGTGACAGATGGACAACTCGTCTCTTCAAATAATATTATTAAATATCATTAAATAAGTTCTTAGGATAATAAGTAAGAAATGAGATCTATGGTCTAATTAAAAGTTGAAGATTTTTGAGTAACCCTCGATTTTATTTTATTAATTAAACCAATTAGAAATATCTTTAGAAACACCTTGCCAAACACGGCACTTGGTTCTCCATCGGACTCCAGATTCAAATTGGCATTTAGATCTTTATAAAATTCTGAGATTTTCTGTGACATTGTCTCTTTGCATTTCTCAGCTGTGTTGTGGCTGAGAACAGAATTTCTAAAGATGAGATATAAATATATCTATGTTGTTAAACTGCAACTTCAACTGTCCTTCCAGTTCAACTATCTTATCAAGAGAACAGTTGAGCTCCTTTTGAAGGGTTGAAATCGCCAACTCAGATCTAGAATTTGCACATTCCAGCTCACTTGAGGATTTTTCAAAAGACAATAATCTCGCTTGGAGTTCTGCGTTTAAATTTACCAGATTTTCGACTTGTTCATTCAGACTTCGATTTGTTGATCTTAACTCTTCAACCTGTTCGGTTTTGCTTTTCAAGCTAAATTTACATTCTTCCAACTAAAACACGATAACGTTTAAGTTATCATTAAGACTATCTGAGATACCTTTTGAAAAACATTACTCAGTTGCAGCTGTATTGAGGCCAGCTCAGCTTTGGATTGTATAGATTCAGACGTTTGAGAACTACTTCTTCGGATCTCCATACTGAAATATAATTGATTGTTATAATAATGTAAGATTTTGTCATTTAACCTTGATAAATTTTGAATATGATCATCTTTATTTTTCAGATCTTTTTGACATATTTTCAACTGCTCTTCTAACTTTAAAATTGATTATTAATTATAACAGTAATCAAAGAAATACTTCAATATTACGAGATCTTAATACGTTTAAATCATCACATTCCATAATTTTAAAATACCAATGATAATTGATTTATTACACACAATAAAGGCGTATTGGTTGAAGATTTCAAATAATATATTTATCCGTTGTTAGGTATATGAAAATTTAAACAACTTTAAGAAGTATTAAAAATGATTTATTTAACTAAAGCGAATAAAATTTAGAAATATTAACTACTTAGGTCTTAAGTAGTAATTACTAAGAAATTTTGATAAATCATCGAAATAGTTGAAGGAAAAATCTTTAAATATTTTGTCCAGAATTAAGAAATGAAGCGAGAATTATTTTAAAATGTAAGAAAATAAGAAATGCATAAACTTTCGTCATAAGGAGCTTCAAAAGTATTCGAAAGAAAATTAAGAAAGTAAAAATGGATTTCTTTAATCAAAACAGAAAAAATAATAAAGTGTTAATAATTTTGGGTTTTCCGAAGGCACGACCACCATCAGTCTGTAATAATAATAATAATAATAATAATAATAATAATAATAATAATAATAATAATAATAATAATAATAATAATAATAAAATTATTGATGATAATTTGAAACTTATAAAATAGCAATTTATCTCGTCGTCGATATAATTGAAACATAATTTTGGAATTTTTAGGTTATTGGAGGAAATAGACTTTCAAAATTACTATATAAGATGAGGATTTTGTTTGAAAAAATTACCCGAAGAAAAGATAATTTTTAGACGGTTGATTAATTAGATGAAATTTAATTTCGTTGGAAGATTTTATATTTATTGCTTTTGTTGGGATCCAGCATTCACAAATTAAAATCAAAGCCAACAAAACCGCTACAAGCAGAATAAGAGCTTATGGAGAATGATTCTCCAAAGCTCGTAATGGACATATAACTAATATTTTTAATTGTGAAATTTTCATGAAAAAGCCTTGTTAGACTTATTTTCTTTTTATATTATGGCCCTTTATATTTTCATTTTATATTTTATATTATATTTTTAAAAAAATAATATTTAAATTATAAATTTGTTTTTAATTAAAAAAAATATAATAATAATAATATAAATTGTGGGTTGAAGTTAATTAAAACTTAACTCACAAAATTAATAACAATATTGAGGTGAATAGTCACCAAGTAAAGAATAAAAACTTTCTATAAATACATTAATATGAGTGAATATTAATATGTGATTGGATAAATTTAGTAAGTTCTATAATACATATAAGAACTTTACTAAAATAACAAAAAGCCACATGTTACTCTATTAATGGAAAGAATTAATTTGAAATGGAATTACTTAATTTATTTTAATGGAATTATTTTAAAACAATCAAGAGATCAGGAATGTGAAAATCAGGAATATATAAGCTCTTGGTTTTTTCATTCAATTCGCACTTAACTTCGTCTTAACAAGTTCCAGCCGGTAATAAAATAGGTAAATAAAATACGCTTTTGCTATTTTATAAATCGATCTCTTTTGAGTCAAGCAAATTAATTAGCTAATACTCAAAGTATTCAGAGCAAATACTCTGCAACATGTTCTTTTTATTATTTTTTCTACTTCTGTTATTTGTTCTCTTTGCAAATTGATTCTGTCTCTCTCTAGGCGACAGAATACGTATTGTTTAATATCAGGGTTTCATCGGCTATCATAAAACCAAGAAGACATTAATTAACTAACATAGATATTATTTGTCAGAAGAGTTGTATTGTTTTAAAAATGTATTTTTGTAATAAAATCGTATTATCTCAGTTGGTTATAGCTAGATTTAGTTCGCATCTTAGAACACTCATTTGTCACACTACCCTTGAAGGAGTTGATGAGCCCATATCTAACCTATACAAATAGAGTTATCATTTTATATTTTTGAGTAGATCTCGCATTAAACGTCGAACCAAACACTTACACTGTGTAAGTATTTTACTCTTATTTTCCTGTAGACAACATGAAACATTAGAATTTTTCAATGGGTCCGACGAGTTACGGAACCGATGGGCGACCGAAAAGAGTCTAGTGGACGATCTTGAACCCGTTGACCACTTTGGTCAAGTTTGGTTTCTAATTTCCTTTTTGTAATTTATTGTTGGTTATCAATTTGACATATAAACTTGATATTATTTACTGTTTTTTGATTTATTTATTTCCATCAATGTGAAATTTAAATTAAATATTATCTGCTGTGATCTGTGTGATTTCATATTGATCGATTAACATTACATTGAGTCGGTTTTATGTTTTGATTGATATTGGGAACGATTTTTAATAGCGTTCAATGAAATAAAGTTTATTATGATAAGTTTTGATTGTGGTTATTTTGATTCACTGTAATAAGATTCAACAGTGGATAGATTTTTGGAATAATTTAGCACGTCATCAACAAAGTCAGAAGTTAGAAAAGTCAAGCTAAAGTTATCTATTTTGATTTAAGGAAAATAGTAACAATTAAAATTATTAGACTAGACTATACTAGACTTTTGTGCTCTCTGTCTGACTCCAAAAATATCCATTAACTGTCTTCATATCGACAAAAAACAATCAACATCCAACTAAAAATTTTATTCTATGAAAAAGGTAATATGAATAATAATGAAAGAATATAATTAATTCACAAATAGAATGTCCGTTAAAGCAGTCCAAAATGCTGATGGCTTGTAAAATCCAACGAATAATCTTGATCAACACTTTTCAATTTTTGAAATGTGTGAAAAACAATGCTATCTAAACCGGTTGGGGCTAAGACTGTCCGCAACAGTCTTAGTCTGAAAAAATCTTTTCGAAATTTTCCAATAGCCAATTTTCAAATAAGAACAATACTTCGAAATAGTTTTTCTCTAAAACTTTTATTCTCTATTTTAGGTCTTACTATCTCTCTAAAATGGTTCTGATTACGATAACTTTACGAATGTATTAAAAGGGTTCGTAGAACTCATGGTACTCGCCAAATCCTCACATAAATTCAATTTTCTTTCACCTAAGAGTTATTCGATTATCCAAAGATATCATGCATAATCCATTTCTAGTCCACCACCATGAAGCAGTAAAAAAATGATTCCTTTTTATTGCGGTTTAATTTACAGGCAGCGGTTATTTTGATAGACCCTCAATTTTTTTTCTTTCAAAAAAATTCTTTTTCCCCTCATTTTTAAAATATTTATTGTCATATTTTTGGGTTTTCACCTTGTTTTAATATTTTTCAACAATAATGTTTATTTAATTCAGGGTTTGATAAATCATCTCCCTCTGAATTTAATTATTTTATTAATTCCCAAAATTTTTAATTTATTTTGTATTTTCTAAAAATGAAAAAATATTATTGAGAATTTTATGAAAAGATATTTCTAAAGATGTAAAAGTTATCAAGAAGATAAAAACATACGTTTCAAGGTAGTACACAACCATATTTTCTTGTAGAAATACCTTTGACAAAGAATCAAGTGGTTAAGTCCACTTAAGAATTTTTTAAAAATCATATTTCTTTAATAAAATAAACACGTCTCACATTAAATGAACACAAAGCGTATGAGATGAATATAAATTTTTAAAAAGGACACGGATTATTTTTTATTATGGAGTATATTATAGATTGGCAGTAGCGTTAAAAACGTTGTATAAAATATTTAATAATGTCTTTTCAAGTACTGCTTTGACAAAAATTCTAATATAATTCTTGTTGATTTAAACGAATTTAAAATATTAAAATAAAAACATTAAACAAAGCCAAAAAGTTTTTGTATTTAAAAAACTGAGTAAAAATATTGATTTTTAAAACGTTCAATTCATTCTATATATATATACATGGTAGATAGACGGAAAATCATTTGATTTTTTCAAGACGGTCTCGACGTTTGCGCAAAAACATCCAGGTCTGAATTTGTTTTACAGTTATGTTGTGTCGACTGGCGTACTTTTCGTACACCTTGGGGTAGATCGGCGTGTGCCGTACCGTGGTGAAGAGCTTCTCTAAATCGGCCTTTACTTCGGCCGACAGTTTTTGCCGTTTGGGCCCGCGCAACTCCCGTTCTTTTTTGTGTTTGCGGATGTTCTCAACAATTCTGTCCTTGCCAATCTCGTAGAAGCGGAGCATCCATGTTTTCATTACAGGCATCATAGTGATCATGTTTGATACAGCTATCGATTTGTTTTCGAATCGACAAACAGTCGTCTGATTGAAATATTGATTCAATTCACTTTCTATCGATAGAGAAACGTCATTCTGAGACAATCCGAGTTTCAAGCGCCACTTTTTGAATTCCGATGCAAATTCTGTGACCTCGTCAAAATCGTATTTATCTGACTGCTTCTGTAAGAGCCTCATTAATTTTAAACTTCGAAATCGATTTTCCACAGGACACTCGCTGAGGAAATCCTGAGACTCAGTTTCAATCTGTTTAACTACTTCCGATTCAGTTAACAGAACAAAATCCTTTGTCTGTTGACACTCTTCCAAACTGGGAAAATATAAATTCGCTATTTCCGATGGTGCTTCTTCGGATTTAAAAATGTGTCTGTGCTTTTTCAATTCTTTTTCCTGATTTGAAAGATATTCGTTTAATGACTGGATTTTGGTTCCGTTTTCAGAGTTACTTGTTGAGATTTTTTCGTTAATTACTTTGTACAAAATTCTCAAGTCATTATCGGTTAAAAATATGGGTGAGTCTTTGATATCTTCAGATAAATCATTTTCTTTGTTGTTACCAGTGGAAAATCTTAAAGTACTGTAAATAGTATTCATATCACTGTCCCTTAAAATAATTTTAGGCATGGTTTTATCTTTATCAAATCTCAGTGGAAAAATCATATTTCAGAATGATTTAAAATTTCACAGAATTTGAAGCATTATATAAACAAGTTTTATTGATGAAGTTATTTATTTATTATAAAGTAATTTTTACAAAAATAATAAATTCTGGTAGTTAATATTTAACAAGTTAAGTTTGAAAATTAGTTTAAAATTTTAAAATTATTAAAATATGTAAATTGTATATAATTCTAAAATTAAAAAAAGTATTAAATCATCCTAATTAGTTTTTGATATTAAAAAGTAAAGTTTATTTTTAAAATCGGGTCAACCAATTTTAAAATTAGAAAATTCAAAATAAGAATTATATCAAATATAAACCTTTTTGTATTTTCTAAATAATTGCATAATTTTTTACAGATGACTGTTCCAAACGAAACTAGGAAATTAATAGTTCAACCATTCCTTCTAAAATTCCTTCTAAAAGAAGAAACAGGAATTTTTACGGAGATGAATGGAAATAAAAAAATTAATGTGGTTAGTGGAAATATTGATGTGATATTGGAAGGAGATTGCATGAGAGACGAATGTGAGAATACATCAGTGTATCCAAAAGACAAGGCTTCATTAGTAGGGGAGCTAGTGGGAGGCATATACCAGAAATCGAAAATGATTATTCCCAAAGGATTGAGACTGAGGAAGGAGTGACGCGAACGGCATAGAAAGTTTACAGATTTTTTAAGAAGCCGACGGAAATTATAGATTGTAATCATGTGAATGCGATTACAGAAAGGGCAGAGACAGTTATTTCGTATCATAGAATGCATGGAAGTGTGAGGGTAAGAGTGCAGGATTTTGATTTTGATATTCTATTGCATACGGGATCAGAAATTAATGTAATGAGTACGAAGGTTGCATAGAAACTGACAGTATGGTGAAAAATTGAGATATACAAGCGACAGTTATTTAGAAAAAAGAGGGTTAATAAACGTCGAGGGAAACGTTGTTCAAGTTCGAAAAGTTGTAAAATTCATAGTTGTAGAAAGTGTCACTCCTGAATTGATTGGTGGCATGGAGTTCCTTAAAAAAATCTGATGATGTTTTGAAGTAACAATATGAAAGTAGAACGAACGAGGTGGAAGATTTGAGCAATACGCTGTATAATGTTGAAGGAAGATTTGGTAGACCAATACAGGAAAAAGGTTGAAAAGAGTATTGAAATTATTAAATGTAAATGGAGATGGCAAACTACAAAAGATAATTGAGGTAAACGAAGACGCGTTCGTGGCCGATAAATGGATAGTTTTGTCACAGAAAGATTCAAATGGTCATGACAGAGTGTTAGCATAGGGGTCGCATTCAATGAACACTCATGAAAAAGGTTACTGTGTGACACGGAAAGAGTTGCTGGTTGTGTATTACTTTTGTAACCATTTCAACTATTATTTATACGGTAAACGGTTTACGTTATGTAAGGATTACAGAGCAATAAACTTTATGCTAACAACAAAGAAACCACAATTTCAAACGTGGATCAGTTATCTCAGTAGTCTAGACGTGAGACTGAAATACAGGAAAGGGATCACACATTCAAATACAGATATGCTTTCAAGGTTGAAATGCGATACATTTGCGCAATTTCAGACACAGCATGAAGAACCAAAAATGGGAAGAGTTCGAACAAAGATTTTAAACGCGGTAACACTAGAAAAGCGTCAGCTAGAGATGGAAGCTGAAAGAACTAAAATATGCAAAGACAAGACGTTTCAAGATATCGTTTGGAGACTCATCTTATGTTGACACATGCTGGAGCTGAAAAAGTTGCTCATTATATGAAAGACAATAACTCAATTCCAAATTTGATGGAAAAAGTTCAGAAAATAATTAAAACGTGTTGTTCTTGTCAGAGATATAAAGTTGTCACAACGAGGACCAAGGAAGAGGTAGAGAAAGTAGAGGCGTCAGAACATTTTGAAGACATATACAGGGTGCGTGCGATATTTTCGGAATAATTTTGAACGTTAAATACAATGTTATTTTAATTTTGTCATTAAAAATTTAAATCAGTTTTATATAAAGAAAAGTATGTA
>JBBMKC010196343.1:0-14705 GCA_037834085.1 Bipalium vagum | reverse complement strand
TATTTTTATTATTATTATTTTTATTTTTATTTTTAGTATTATTATTATTATTATTATTAATTATTATTAATTTTATTATTATTATTATTATTTATTTTTATTATTATTATTATTGTTATTTTATTTCATTATTATTAATTATTTTATTTTTATTATTTTTTATTATTTTTATTATTATTATTATTCGTGCTTTAAACATTTTTTGCAGTCAAAAAGAACGCAGAAAGATGGCCACGGAAGGAGACTAAGAACCCCTTGGTGTGGTCGTTGGGTTTATAATTCTTGTTTCTGTTCAGTTTCAATAATAAAAAAAGAGTTTGGAGCTTTTATTTTTTTGTTATCACTGACACATTTTGTTCTCATCACAACGGAACCGTTCGGGACACTGCGAGCACGGCACTCCAACCTTGTACGGAGGGTCGTAGTCTATGTTTCCTCTAGGAAAATAGGTGACATGAGGTGTGAGGCACTGCCACAAATCTTACCCTGGCGCGTAATTGCAGACGAGGTACATGCTGCCCAAATCCTTGTGGCGACAATCGGCCACGCCACAGCCGACCAGGTCGGTGTCAGCCCACACCAGCTGCATTGTCATCAATGAGAATAGTGCATGGAAAACATAATGGTTATATAATGAACAACGAATCTTTTACACGCCTACCGCGGTATAATGAAGACAGGTGAACTTTTGACATCTCCCGCTGAAGAAGTCAAACCCTTTGACCTCGTCGAACCACATCTGAACCCCTCTGAAATTGAAAATTGTCAATTGAAACAAATAAAATGAAAGTTAATAAATGTTTATTTGGGTCTTTAAAGGTGACAATGGGAAGTCCCATCAAACATCTTCAAAAGAAAGATGACCATGCCTCACTGAGGGGATCAGTACCTACACATTAAGGGAACATTAACGTCGAAGGGTAATTTGTGAGTGACAACGGACTGTTGCATTTCGCCAGGGTCAGAAGGTCGTTGTGCTGACCATGGACCATGTTTGTCGTCCTGGTCAAGGAACTGAAACTAAGGAAGAAGAGTGGTTCACTAAGCGTTTATTGACTTGCGAATACTGTACGAATTCCGGAAACGAATGTGAAGACATTTCCGGACTGATTTTGCTCAAATTTTATTTTAATAAAGTTAATTGATGCAAAACTTTTTCTTTTTCTTTTTAAAGATAATTAAAATGGAAATTATTTTACTTATAAATTTTCCGCGGCCTTTTGATTGGCTTCAGGGTACCCTAGGGTACGTTCAACAGGTACCTAGACCTTGGAAAGACCTTTCATTCATGTGGATAAAAGGTTTTTCTTTTCATTTGATTATTCAATAAAATTTAATTTAAAAATGGTTTTATTTAACTTTTTTATTCAAATTTATTAAATTAATTTATTAATTATTAAAATTTTTTTTTATTTATATATTTTATATATTTCCGGAATTTTAGAATATCAAAAATGGTTTAATTAAATTGTTTTCTTCAAATTTTTATAAAAATAATAATAATTTATTATTATGAATTTATTATGAATTTTATTTTATTAATTTTATTTTATTTTTTTTTATTAATTTTTTATTATGAATTTATTATTATTATTATTATTATTATTATTATTATTATTATAAATTTCAAGTAATTATTTTTTTATTAATGTCTTAATTATATAATTTAAATTCTTTTCTTATTTAAAATATTTTTCTTAAATTTAATAATAATAAAATATTAAAAATAATTTTATTAATTTTTTTTCAATTTATTTTTATTTTTTATTAATTTATTTTTTTATTTATATTTTTAATCTTATTTTCGAGAAAATATTAAAAAATCATTCAACTTTAACAAATTTATTTTTCTTTTTTTATTTCTAATTATAATTATTTAATTTATTTTTTAATTCATATTTTAAAATTTTATTTAAAAAATAATAATGGAAAAAAAATATTGATTTAATAAAATTTTTTTCAATTTTATTAAAAAGAATTTTTATTTATTATAATGATTAAAATTAATTTTTTTATTTGTCGTTTTTAATTTTCTTTTCGGAAAATTAATAATAAAATATTAAATATAATTTTTTCAATAATTTAATAATTATTCATAATAAATTATTTGTAATAAATAAAATAAAATAAATTTTTTGTTAATTTAAATTTTGAATTAAATTTTGAGCGATGACCCTTTAGTAAAAAATCATATGGAGTTGGACAACGAAAAGGTTTGGGAGCGGACTCTGAAGATGTTCAAGAGAGGACGTTCAGTTTTAGGTTCGAACCTGTGAGGGTTGTAAGGTTTTGTCTTAATCCCCGTTATATTTAACCCGACAAAATGATGCCCAACACTTACTCCGTAATATTATCGCTGTACCAATACGCAATGTTCTGACCGACCCAGTTGAAGTTGTCAAACCGTCGGTTCTTGGACGGGTCGTGGTCAAACAGACACATATCAGCCCAATACTGAGCTCTCTTGGCCGCCTTCTCGTTCCAGAACTAATTAAGATGAACATCTCAAGCTTCTCGAAAACCAAAAGGAGTTACCATTCTCTTCATGTTGGCAGCCATCGGTTGATTCTCCACTGCTCCTTCCGCGACCTTTCGCCGGAAGTAGTTATGAGCCCGCACCAGCTCGACCTGCTGGTCGTGGCTCAGGTCTGCCCACAGGGAAGCCACCAGCACGACCCAGACGCAAAACGACCTCGTCAGCTTTTTCGCCATCGTTCAACCAAAGATGGAGCAGCCGACGATTCTGCCCAGATTTTATATTATATTTTCGGCCAATGGAAATATTGGCCTGGCCAAACAAACATTTCATATTTATTTATCGATTTATTTGTTTATTAAGAAAATCTGCCTCGTTTGCCTTTCGACACTGCCGGATTCATTCGATAATTATTTGTTTAAACAGTCTTCGTTTTGAGACAACATTACCACCTGTAGCGATCATTAATGATAAAATATTATTATTATTATTATTTTATTATTATTAATGAGCGTATTTCTAGCTTTAATTGATTGCTTGAAGCAATACTGAGGACGTTTATTACTTTCTGTCACCATGGTCACCGGATCGAGAACCGCTTTCGCGATCTCAGTCCTGATTTAATCATTCAAACAAAATATTTAATTATTATTTTATTTTAATATTCTCACAAAATAAAAATTATGTTCACGGGAAAAATATTTCTAAATAAAATATTATATATTTTATTATTATTTTAATTAATTTTTATTTAATATTTTTTGGATTTAATTTTTTCAATATTTATGTAATTTTAATCCAATATGTTTTATATTTTAATATTTTTTATTTACTTTATCATTATTAAAAATTATTTCATTTATTTTTAATGTTTTTTATGTAACATTTTAATTTCTTAACATTAATTATTTGTAACTTATTTTTTTATTAAAATAATTTTTAATATTTTTAATAATATTTTATAATTTCTGTTGTAGAATTTATTATTTATTTAATTATTTAATATTTTTTTTATTTTATTATATTTTATATTTTTAAAATAATTCCTCTTTATTATTAAAAATTCTTTTTAATATTTTTTATAAGTTTATTATTTTTATAATTTTGTTATTTTTGATATTTTTTTTAATTTACTTATTATTAAAATTTTTAAATTTATCACATATTTTTCATTCTTTAAAATGCTTTATAATATTTTTTAAAATAATTTTATTTAATATTTTTATTTTTAATATTTAACTAATTATTCAATATTCTTTTAATTGTTATCTCATATTTTTAATCTAATATATTTTATATTTTAATATATTTATTTATTTTTTTATTATTTAAAATTATCTTATCTTTATCTTTATCTTTATTTAATATTTTTATGATTTTTATAATTTTATTTTAATTTTATAATATTTTTAATTATTTTTAATATTTTGAAATTGATAATTAATTTATTTTTTCATTTATCTATCATCTCATTAAAATTTTATAATTGATAATATATCAAGAACAGGTCCTTCAAAAGTCAGATGCAAGGTTAACCACAGATAAGCATTTCCTCCAACAACCTCTTCTCCCACTGGAGGGGGGAAACTCAGTGGAGCTGCGGCAAGTGGAAACAGAGAGACAAGATAAGACAAGGGAAATGCTACTGTCGACCCTACGGCCTTATCTGGGCGACTCGCCGAATTATTTACTCTCATCTGACGTCGAACAATTTCAAAGTCTTTGGTTTCTCTCACTGTTAGGTCTTTGGAGTTTTTCGGGAGATATTTATGTCTGAATGGATGTTCTAACTGAAGGTGTAAGAAACTCTTGGATTTTGTTGCTTCCAAAGGCCCGAAAATATGAAAAATTGAAATGTCTGTGCTTATTTCTTGTAGAGATTGTCTTCCATATACTTCCTAAAGGAATATATTTTGATAAATAATGTTCCTTTCTAAATGATTTCTTTTCTTGTAAAATATTTTCTCGAAGCCGATCATTCAGTTTTGACTGATCGAAATTAAGGTTCATTAAAACAAATAATTCATATTAAATATTTCTATTTAAAAATTCGCTCTCCTCCTAATTATTCTTCCTAGTGTCCACATTTTATTCATTACGAATTATTCTCTAATAATTTCCTTTGTCAATAGATCTGCTGACGTTTCCTTGAGACTCAAACCGTGTTTTACTTTCAACGCTTGGTCTGTCACACGCTCAACTTTAAATCAAACAGTACCAAATACTTTGTTACCAGCCGTTGATTTTGGGAACACTGATAACACTGACCCATTAAAGAGTGACTTTCCTAATCGATTGTAATATAAGCTAAAATGTGACTCAGACAGATTTAAATCATTAAAGGTTCACACCTACATAAAAACATTACACAAAATAATCACCCTCATTTTGGTGACTTTAGTTACGTCTGGCAGAAGTAAACCAAACCTTTTTGCTTCATTGTTTAAATGGCTCAATGCCCAAGTTGGATCATAGGGATGAGCCATAATGCTTAAGTTTTACGATTAACTTAATTAAATTGAAATTTTTATTATTATTATTATTTATATTAGGTAGTCTCATAAGTCTTTACGAAAAGATGTATAGAACAAGAATTTATTTTATAAAAACATGAGGATATTTTATTCTATAGTATAATGCCCATCATTATCAATTATCTTTGTCCAAAGTTCATGCAAAAGCTCAATGCTAAGCTTGAAGAACTTCTTATCCTTTCCTACGAAATACACTGTAACGGCAATTTCGACATCGCATTTGCTATTGAATATCTTTTCCTTTAAGAAGTGGTGTAATGAACAGAAAAGATAATAATTTGTTAGAGCCATATCTGGACTATATGGTGGGTGAGGAAAGCGTTCCCAGCCAAACTCATTTAGTTTCTACCTGGTCATTTTTGGAGTGTGCGGCTTTGCATTGTCTTGTTGAAGAACAACGCCTCATCAATTGAGCAGAGATTTAAGTTTCAATTTATCACGTAGTTCACTTATATATGAATGTGAGAGTTGTGATTTTAAATTTCATAGACAATGGAGCAGTTTAAATAACGAAAGAATCAAACATTATCTCACATTTTCTATCTTGAATCAAAAGCTAATTAAAATTTTGATCTATAAAAATAATCGAGATTCTAAAACAAAGAAAAATAAAATGTATAAAATAAAAAATATTATTCAAGACCTTTTAATCTACAAATGAAATTAAAATAATTAAATATCTTAATCAAATGTAATAGAATAATTCCTCCTCATTTTATTTAAAATTATTATGAATATTCTTTTATTTTAAACAACACTTGGTTAATAAATGAAGCAATTAATTGAATGGTCTAAAGCTTTACTGGCTCTGCTTAATTGAGAATATTCACTAATACGTGTTCTGAGTTATCCTGTCACTTTCCTCTGTATAGGCTATTATACTCATACATTTAAATTATGAAATAACAATGTAAAAGCATAACAAAGAAAAATAGGTTTTCTTTTCGGTCTCATGAAAAATACATTAAATGATAATAAATTTAAAAAAATAATTAAAAATGTTTGGAAAAAATGAATAAAAATAAATAATAACAAATATATAAATATAACAAAATAAATAAGTATAAAAAGGATACTGAAAATGTTAATTGTCATTAAATAATAGAGCAAATAGTTAAGTCATCATCACACGCTAAAGACAGAAATAAATAAAAATTTGCTCAGCAGAATAAATTCAGTCAATCATTAATTATCAAAATACAAATCAAAATGTAATTCATTTGGATCGATATTATCGATTGATCAAATTTTTTAATCAGTTTTAATGAAATCGATAAATTAGTTATTATCAACAATTATTTTATTTTCATAAACATATTTTTCTGAAGTATACATAACTTTGAGACCTCTGAAAATATAATATTCCTTTGTTTGTATCCTTTTATGATAATAATAATTATTATTATTATCATGAATATTATTATTAATTATTATTGAAAATTAAATGTATCTTGATAAATATAGAAAAAATATTTATTAGAAAAAATATTAAACATTAACTTTAGAATAAAGGAAATAGGAAAACTTTATTCAACTTTTCTCCATCTTCTCTACGTCACAATTGTGAAGACGTTATATAACTTTTGGTCATTGTCCTCTGACATTACACATGTTTATTGGAAAGTGTTTTCCCTCACATTCACTTCATTTCCTTTTTAATCTTCATCTATCAATAGAGATAAGGAACGAATACGTATCTTCTTTCTTTTCTCACACTTGTATCCAGGAAGACAATTCCAATGTGAAGATTACGATTTTCGAAGAAATAAATTTGCTGAAGATATAAGAGAAAGAATAAATTTTATCTTTTCATTTTGTGAATAATTGTTTAAATGTACACTGCGATATCGTCAACAATATTGTTAGTGATTATTTCAACTTTCAATATTTACGCCCAAGTCATTTTTCAACAAACAACGACGTGCATTTATGACGATTACCAAAGAACACCTTCAAAGTCCTTGATTTGGTGTGCCCTTAAGTGTTCGGTGATTGAATACAAAGCTTTCCGATTCGATGCTCCAACCTCAACGTGCACTTTGTATGGATTCCGTGAAATATGCCAATCCACTACTTGTTCCAATGTGAAGATATTTATCAAAGATCGGAGTAACTGGAAGGTTCGTTATAAAGGTTTACCAAAACATTTTAATTATATTTTCAGCACAACTTCAATGTTCCCAATCTTCGATATGAAATATTAAAAAATTTTGAGTTATTAGGATCAAATCAAGACGCACCTGCTTATGCAATTATGAAGGATCAAGCCACTGTTTTGGTGACAGATAAGAAAGACTTTCCCTTAATCGTTTTAGGAACATATCGACAGTCTAAATTGATCGCAACACCAGAGAAGGTACCGGAACCAGTTATAAAAAACATGAAATCTTTCTTGAATGATGGAAAGTGTACAGTGAAATGTGGCGAACAGTTAAAGAGAGAAGATTTACAATCGAGAATAAATTATTCAGTTTATACCATTTCAAATGACGTCTTTGACTTCAAAACTTTGAAAGAGAGAATAGACAAAAACCGCTGGAGCTTCTTGGTTTTCACGCCGAAGTTTGAAAATTTATTTAAAGGGGTCAAGCCGCTATTAAATCTGTTTGGGATTTGTCTAACGAAGGCGAGGGATATGAAAATTTGGACCTTAAAAGAAAAGATTTGCACAAATATCACCAAAGTCAAATCGGAAAAATGTTTTGATTAGTTTTAGTAACGTTCTCAAATGAAATAAATGTACTGCGAATGTTTTCGTCTTTTTATTCATTTTTTTATTTGTCTTACTTTTTCAAATGGTCTCAACCACTAAAATCTTTGAATATAAAATCACTAAAAACTCTAAGGTAATGGAGACCATTTACTATTTCCGGGACCCCTTTTTGAGTAAGAAATACAAATCGATTATCTGAACAATCCTGACAATTTTGTGAATTGTAGAATAATAGAGACAATTTCCAGACAATTTGTATCTACGTCTAAAAAGAACGTCCGAGGATAAAGTTCCAATTCAGGACACTATTAAGGCTAAAATAATTAAAGACACTGAGAAAAATTTGAGGGGTTGGTTAATAATCATGATAAAAGCCCGCCAACATCGGGATATGTCTCACCAATCATTCAAAATGCTGGGTCAGCTTTTATTGTGTGTACTCACAGCCTTCGAGCACACCAAATACATTAGATAACAACCTAAAGCTTCTTTTTTAATCTTAACCACCCTCACAAGAGAATGGTCTGTTGGCCAACAGGGCACCAAAAAGATGAATCATCGTACGAAATCATATAAGGATGCTCTTATCGAAAGGCCAGCTGGAAAACAATCCATTAAGACTCAGGAGAAAAACCTCAAAATTATTCAAGAGGCAAGGGATAAGGCTAATTTTGAAAAGGCCACATTTAAACCCAAAGACCCCATACCGGTACGGCAACAGCAGAAGAAGAATCAGGAACGGAAGAAACAGGCACTGACTAAAACGAAGCACAAATCAAAGGCGGTGCAGACAATACGAGAAAATACCGTTGCAACTACCAAGAACTCGACAAATCGTTGTGGGGTCCTTGCGAATCTGATAGATGAGCAAAAAGAGAATAGGGAGATCTTGTCTGGCAAGAAAACTTAAAATAAGAGAAAACAAGGTAAGAAGAAACGAGCGGTGAAGGTGATGGACAGGGGTAACAGTGATTACAGTGATCAATGATATCAATGATCAAGACATCACTGATACAGAGTCAATCCAGATACCATCTCCTGGACCAAAATTAAAACCATTTTAGCCTTTTAAGGATAAGATAGGAGTAAGGTACCAAAGATCAGTCAGCGAACCAGCAGGTGTCGCTCTCCCTATATCAATTTATCATAGAGTTTCTCTGATAGTTTCTTCTATACTCCTACAACAATCATCCTCTTTCACTGATTTATTAACTCTTTACCAATCCTATCTTTCTAATAATACCATCTCCCACTACCTTTCCTGCTCTTCTCAATCAACCTTATCTTCTTTCTTGCGTTTGATATGTCAGAGTAAAAACACTTAAACTATTTCCTTAGATCTCTCACCTTCGAATCTATAAAAATCTATAAATGTCGCTGTCTTCTGCAGATCCTCTGTCTGTTCGGCTTCTTTGACCAAACTTTGGTTCATATCCACTTTCGCCCGCCAAAATGTGGATATTACACCTCAAACCCACATGATAGGATTGATCTTCAAATATGCGAAGAGTCGATACCCGAAAATTGACGAAGACAATCATTTCATGTGTCATTGGGTTCCACAAGACAAGAAGAAGATATTAGATACGGATCTTATCTTAAAGAAGAATATAGATGAAGTTCAATATATTGAGCGGTCAATTCTCCACCCGGCTCAAAAACGCAATGCGTACAAGGTCTTTATCCTGAAGAATAGAGAGGTTGATACCTTGACGCTGTCATCTTCGAATAGAAGACAATGACCATGTAGGGAAATTGACCTAGGCTACGAAGAGAAAATGCGTGTCATGTTCAAGAGAATCACAGAAACACACACTTGCAAGAAATAGTAGTAAAGGTGAAGAAATCATGTCAAGGATACAAGGACAAAAGAATCAACTTAAGAAGAACATATCTTGTGTACGAAGAAAACTTTACTGTTCTAAAAAAGTTTCGTTTATGAAGAGAGGATTTATTGTCATATAAAGATTTTATTTTCAAAAGAAGATTCAGTAATCAACGAAAATTTGTTTTTGGCAGAAATTTGTTTTTAGAACTTGTTCCACATATTCTGGTGAGATCTTGTTTTACCTATTTTTCCAAGAATAATGCAGGAGAATTTACCAAGGAGATCCAGGAATTTTTGGAGTCCCTAGGTGACCTGAAAAATACCTAGAGGTCGACCTGGGACCCCTTGTCACTTCTAGTGAGATTGTTATTGATTTCATTTTATTATTATTACTATTATTATTATTATTATTATTATTTATGATTGGTGATTATTATTTGTTATTCATAAATCGTTTTAACTATTTGTTTTTAAATTATCACAACTCGTTTCAATATTATATTATATATTGCTGGCCAAGTTTTTTCACACAAACATATTTTTAGGTTTAATTAAATAAAAATAGCTTTCTTTGAAAAAAAAATTTCAACGATTCATAACAAATCTTTATTTAATATTAATTATTTTAAATAGTTATGTATTTATATTCAAATATAAAAATTTATGCTGGTTTAAATGAATCAGTAATCATTAAATTTGGCCATATTTTTTCACACATTTTAAAAAAATTTAAATTTATATTTTAAAATAGCTTAAATTATATTTTTCTTTAATAGTTTTTAGTTAACTAATTATTTTTATATATTTTAGCTATAATATGCGATCACAAAATGAAAGGTTATTAAGTCAAAGATGGAGAAAGGATTGGTCTTACTTACACGGGAAAATGTCGATTATTAGGCATCACTAGATATGCAGTCGCAAGTCTATGCAGATATAAACAAAAACCATTTAAAAAGAGACTAGAACCCATGTGAGTATTGTCATACAGACATAGATGGAGCATAAATAAGACAATTCACACGAAAAATCAAAAAATTGAAAAAGTGAATTCAACAATATTGAAAAGAGAATGTGGTTTAATTTGTTCCACTAGAACTCTAAGGCGATATTTAATGAAAAGGGACATGAAATATGTCAAAGCTTCCATGGAAATTAAATTGTCAATAAAGAATAAGGTACTTAGGATGAATATTATATCTGCATGGATAGAGATGAACATAAAATGGGAAGGTGTTGTATTTAGTGATGAAAAATGTTTCTCCTTAGATGGTCGAAATCAATGGATGTCATATATCTAAATATATATAGTTAATAAGACAAAGAAGACATAGCCGTGGAGGGTCATTGATGGTCTGGCTTTATTGCATGTGAAACGGTCTTTTGGGTTTCAGATTTGTAAGAGGAACCATAAAATCAATGGATTATAAAGAATTCCTTTCAGAAAGTTTAATAAGAATACCAAATGCTAATCTTGGCCAAACTTTTTGATACAACAAGATAATGCTCCGGTTATCGTGCAAAATTAATTCAGAATTTTATAAATGAACGGAACATTAAGATTTTACAGTGGCAACCAAGAAGCCCAGACTTGAATATTGTCGAGAACATTTGGAAAATGCTATCGGATCATATCTATATCGGGCACCAGTTCAGCAATATCAATAAATTACGGGAAAAGGTTAGTAGAAGTATTCAGTTCTTCAATGAAACGAGAAGAGCTGATACTATAAGTCTATATGAAAATTTCAGACATAGACTAACCCATGTTCTTAGAACAAATGGAAATTTATTTAATAAGTTGTAGCATTTGTCATATAAATACATGTGTGAAAAAACCTGGCCATCATTTATTTGTCAAATTAATTAATTTATCGATTTTATAAACTAAATAATCTTTGAATATAATATTTTTAAGAAATTATTCTTAAACATCATACTTCAATTCTTATCAGGAAAAAATATTACGAAAAAATCATGATATTTTAAAATTTTTGTTAAATTTTGTGAAAAAACCTAGCCAGCAATACATTCATTTGTGATCATTTGATGTTAAGTAAATTGATTAATTGTTCTATTTTTATTGACTTTTTGTCAGTGGGTTACGTGATCTTTTCATTCACTTGATTATTTGACAGATTTAGATTTTTTTGTGATTTGTTTTGAGAGTATGAATAAAGTTTTACTGTGATTGTTTTGATTTTATTGTGGGGGTTTAATTCAAATCGAGTTCAAATTCGGTAAACCTTAATTCCTTCAAAATTGAAAGTGCAAAGAGGTTCTTACCCTGACACTTGGACTTGCAGACGTTGAAAGGCAGAGTAGAAACATTTTATTGTTTCATTAAACCAAACTTTGTTTTTGAAATATCTGACTTACCCTGTACGTGTCTTAATTGATTTAGCAAACATTATTTATAAATGAATGTTTTAAATATTATATTTCGAATAAAGACAATATGGAAATCTTTGTTCAACCTTTGTTCTACCTCTTCTGTGAGGCAGGATAGTGAAGACGTTGTATAAGGCTTGGCCACTGTTTTCTTAACTTATCCATGAAAAACGATTTGCCTCATATTCATTTCATTTCCGTTTTCATCTTCATTTATCAATAGGTATAAGAAAAGAATAAGTAACAGCTTCCTTTCTTCACAGTTGTATCCAGGAATCAATTGAAATGTGAAGATTACGCTTTTGTACGTGTTTCAAGATTATATTTAGTTTCAAAGGAAACGAAATATATTTTACTGAAGATATAAAAAAATTAAAAAGTTTTCTATTTTCATTCTGCCAAGAAAATTATTAAAATGTTCGCTGCGATATCGTCAACGATATTCTCAGTGATTATTTCGACTTTCAACATTTACGCTCAAGTCGTTTTTCAACAAACAACAACGTGCACTTATGACGATATCCAAAGAACACCTTCAACGTCCTTGATCCAATGTGCTCTAAAGTGTTTCGTGACTGAATGCAAAGCTTTCCGATTTGAAGCTCCAACCTCAACGTGCACTTTATATGAATTCCGTGAAATGTGCGAGTCCACTACTTGTCCCAATGTGAAGATATTTATCAAAGATCGGAATAATGGGAAGGTACGTTACAAAGCTTTGTCATGAAGTTTTACTTATATTTTCAGCACAACTTCAATGTTCCGAATCTTCGATATGAAATATTAAAAAACTTTAAGTTATTAAGGTCGAATCATGACACACCTGCTTATGCAATTACGAAGAAGGATCAAGCCACTGTTTTGGTGACAGGTGATAAAAATCTCCCTCTAATCGTTTTAGGAATATATCGACAGACTAAATTAATTGGAACGCCCGAGAAGGTACCGGAACAAATTATAAAAAATATGAAATCTTTCTTGAGTGATGGAAAGTGTACAGCAAGATGTGGCGAACAGTTGAAGAGAGAAGATTTGGAATCGAGAATAAATTATTCAATTTATACCATTTCGAATGACGTCTTTGACTTCAAATCTTTGAAAGAGAGAATAGACAAAAACCGCTGGAGCTTCTTGGTTTTCACTCCAAAAGTTGAAAAAAATTTTAAGGGGGTCAAGCCGCTATTAAATTTGTTTGGGATTTGTCTAACGAAGGTGAGGGATATAAAATCCTGGACCTTAAAGGAAAAGATTTGCACAAATATCGCCAACGTCAAATCGGAAAAATGTTTTGATTAGCTTTAGTAACGTTCTCAAGCGAAATAAATGCATTGTGAATGTTTTCATTTTTATTTCTTCTTATCATCCATTTAGAGAGGTTAAATTATTTTAATTTTTTAAAATTAATTAAAATTAATGGTTCTGTTCTAACACCTAAGTATTTTCTAAGCAAGATTTTTTTCAGAAATAAATATTTACTTAATATATAAATAATGTTTACTCAATTTATTTATTTCATTGCCACCTTTTTGACAAAAATGAAGAAGATTGTTCTCCCTGACCCAGGTGTTTAATCTCCTACAAAGAATCGCAGTGAAAGCCTTCTAGGAAATACAGAGAAGAACAATTAGTCTCCATCTTGAAAAGATGATACGTATTCGTTCCTTATCCTTATTGATAGATGAAGATGAAAAAAGAAATGAAGTGAATGTGAGGGAAAACACTTTCCAATAAACATGTGTAATGTCAGAGGACAATGACCAAAAGTTATATAACGTATCCACAGTCTTGACCTAGAGAAGATGGAGAAAAGTTGAATAAAGTTTTTCTATTTCCTTTTTTCTAAAGTTAATGTTTAATATTTTCTTTAATAAATATTTTTCTAGATTTTTCAAGGTACATTTAATTTCTAAATAATAATTAATAATAATATTGATGATAATATCAATTATATTAATAATATTAATTAAATTATACAAGAAAAGGAATATGATATTTTCAGGGCTCATGAGATTATGGAGAAATCAGAAATATATTTTTAATGGAAATAAAAATATTGTTGATAATAAATAATTCATTGATTTTATCAAAACGGAATAAAGAAGAAAATTGATAAATAGATAATATCGATCCCAATGAATTGCATTTTGATTTGCATTTTGATAATTACTGGTTGACTAAATTCTTTTATTTTTGTAAATTTTTATTTATTTCTGTTTATAGCACCTAAACAATATTTTATTTTATCTCTTTTTAAATTATTATCATTTATAAGCCTAATAATATTTTTTCTTTTTGTACTGTTTTTTCACTTCATATTCTAAATAATTTATAATGTAAGTTTGAATCTTTTCCCGAAATAATTATTATAATACTGGTTGCCGCATGAGTGTTCTATTTCAATTCTTATTATAACCCTTAAGACAATGTCAACTGTTGAAAGGACCTCGTCTGGGGCACCTTCATTTAGTACAGTGGTCAATATATCTTCATATTAGAATTATTGTTAATATTTTACCTTTTTCTTATTATGTACAATACTGTTCTTGTCAACGTCCATAATAATTCTTTTTTCAGATGATAAACTCACTCAATGTGCTCTTCGGAGTGCTATCTGAAATACCTCGAAACAGGATTAATTACATTTTTTGAGGAATGTGATCAAATAAAAAATATTATAAATATCTCAATTATTAGGTGTACAAGTTGAAAATGACGTTTTTTAAGACTGTAAAAAAGTTTATTTTTTACAAGAATAAACAAAAT
>JBBMKC010196332.1:0-14705 GCA_037834085.1 Bipalium vagum | reverse complement strand
AAATAAATTTTATAATTTGCTTGATCATTACTAAAATATATTCGGCTTTTGTTTTACTGATAATTTTCCCGATTTAAATGGCGCACCCTGTGCATGAAAGTCTAACTATCGAAATGCACTGATTAAAAATCTTATCGAGATAATGCTTTTACCAAGAACCTATTCATATCACGAAAAAAACCTTGACATTTTACTGGGATAATTGATGCTGAGGCCCATTGAATTTGATCCATTAGTTCATTCTTTGTCTGACAATTTGAAAAAAAGAGCGTGTGGTCAAAATTATTGTACATTTCTTTAACAGTTTCTTCCTTGTGAAAAGGTAAGTTGTCACAAATTACAATCATATTTTCTAGGTTTTCCATCTTAAATTATTCATTAGGTCATGCTTAAATGTTGTAAAACTTGTTTTATTATAAGGAGATTCATAATTTTAAAAAATAACGATTCATTTTGGGTAATGGCTGCATCGATGGAAATATTTTTACTCAGAATTGTTGTAACAGATTTTTTTAGGAGTTACACCTATTTAGCTCTTCCATCTCGTTTTCTCATTGGGCATTAACACCATTTCATCAACAAAGATTAATCTTGCAAAATCTTCTTCAAAATATTAAATATTTCAATCTGAACAATATTTGAATATTTTGAAAAAAGTGCTAAATATTTAAATGATTAAATAAATAAATAAAGTGTAAAAGTAAAGTTTCCCAATTTTATGATAATTAGTTTTCTACTTTGTTATGAGATGCCATTATGTTACCACTCTGAGTTTCAGTTTTCTGTAGGATATATATGAAGGATGATCGTCAATTAATATTCATATCGAAACGTTGGTTTATCAATTAATTAAAAATAATTCATTTTTCAACTCTCAATTCAGCAGCTTGGTCTTAATATAATATGTTTTCGGCAAAGTGCCTTTCATTATCATAAGGAATCTTGACATCCATCAGATGAATCTGGTGTTTGCCTGGAATCCTTATGATTAAATCTGGTCGCATTCGAGTCTCCAATTCCACTGGTCAACGTCCACGTCTAAGCGTATTCTTCATAAGAAGTCCCCTAGAAGAACTAACACATACTTGTGTTCAATAGTCGGGTGTTGTGGATGTGAAAGACAATGGTTGAGGATGTGTGCCTGACTATCATCTACAGTCCCACAAAGCCTACAAATCACGATTTCATTCTTAATTAAACTAAAAGGGCGAAATCGGAGCGCCAAATTATTACTTCTGGCTTTAATAACAACGAGCCATTGGGAGGATATTTCCTTGCAGTTGCCGTTTGATCGAATGTTCAGCGAAGTACGTGGTAACACAAGACCCTGGCCCTTCTGACTTTTCCAGGTCCTATAGAAGTACAATGCTACAGATTGATGTAGGCATTGGGTCACGTCTCCTATATTTCTCCAGTTATATATATAAGTAAAGTCTGCCGTTGATCCAAGTTTGGTGTTAATGCGAAGATAAACAACTCCCTTTTCTAAGAAAAAATCACAAACAGTATCATTCTTCGTTAAAGCCATAAAACTTAACCTGATGTAGTTGCTATACTCACTTCTGATTCTCATCTGTTACTTAACCAATCAAGACAAAGTAATATCCTCATTTCCGTTCCAGCCTTAAACCTCATCCTAACTACATGCTTTAAATAAAGAGTAACAGACTCACGGAATTTAAGGTCTGAGCTCGTCAAGTACTGGAAACCCTGAACGATACTACAGGATGAGTATTAATAAGAAGGGATGATACAAAACTCCCGAGGATCGAGGGAGCATACAAAAAGGCTATTCTGAGATGACAACGTTAAAGTATTCACCACCCTATTTTTTAAGTGGAAAGTTAACTTAGAGTGGATGAATATTTTATACGCATTGATCTTTTGAGCAGAATGGAGAATCGAGCTCTCAATGTAGTACATCTAAGTTCTTCGTCAAAATAGGGTACATATCCATTCTCTTCTTCTTTCCCTATGGTACACCAAAATACATATAATTATTGTTCTCATCGATTGAGGATATCAATTCTTAGTAAATTTGAAAATCAATCTTATTATGTATGGGCGAAAGTGGATATGGGTCATATTCAGGAGCATTGTAACCTCTGACCCAATCTCCTCTAAGTCCTCACCAGTTCTTGAAAAGAGAACCAAGTCATCTGCATACGCCAGTGCAGATTGTTTCACTCCCCTCGTCAATTTTGTGGGATCTGTGGAAATGTGGTGGCACTGATATGTACTGTAGACGTCTGAGTACATATTCTGGATCAGTACTATTGAGTCCCGCGACAAATCACATTTCTCTACAGTCAGCCAGAGGAGTTCATGCGGAACACTCTCAAAAGCGTCCGCTATATCCATCTAATACAAGTTTACTTCTCTGAATGTGCTGTTTCCCAACTCCATGACAGCTTTGACATAACCATTGTGCTCAACACATCCATCAAAGACATTTAATGCTTTCTGGTTTCGATGGATGACAACCCTCTTAATATCCAATCTAACATTCTAGCATTTAGAATGAGGCTGAAGATTTGTAATTAAAAGATCTAAGGAAGAAATTTATTTGATTTTCATCGATCATTACTGAGGTTAAGTTAAGAATTAAGGACTATAAAGTTTTTAGATTTCCACAAGAAATTGCTAGATCTTTGAGAAAAGAGGAGGAGATACCACAGTTTCTGGATTATTTAGAGCGATTTGAGCAAGAGGGACAGTGTAAAGAAAAAGAAGGACTGGATTGCTTTTGACATAAAGATAAAGAGAGTAAGATGAAAGGAGATTATTGAAGTTGAAAGAGAAAGACGGTATAAAAAAGAGAGACTCTACAGAAGAACAGATCATTTTACCAGATCTGGATCCACTACATTTTCAACGATTTCCAAACATGAAAATTTCCTTTGTCGGAAGCGTTCCTCAAAAAATTGTGAGGCCTTAGCAGCTGTAGACATGTATTTCGAAATTCTTCTGGTAGATCACTTTCGGATATGAAAAATTCCAGTCTAAGTATCGTTGGGAACAATGCAATGACTTGAGGGAATGTTATACCGACTAATCAAATTATTTTTAAACATTTAACTGATTTTTCTTGACAGAATAGGCCATTTTAAAGTAGCCCAGAATGTTGTTTTTGAACTAGCTACACATGTTCCTCTAATAAAACGAATTATTGTGGATTTTTAAGTTTTCAGTATGTGCTGCTCTTAACTGTCCAGTTTTTGAAACGAGCCTTTTTAACATAAAATAATAACTCGTAATTAGACATTTCAAATGGCAAAGAAGGCGAAAGAAATGAACATTTATGTCTTGGACTTTTGTTTGAATGAGAGAAATTAAACCCTTTAATCCATATTTAATAGAACAAAAATATATTCCAGGAAGTTTAATGTGATCAGCTCAGTCGTCTTGATCCAGTGCTCGGGAAAAACTGAAAACATTTAATTAATTAAGAGTGTTTCTAACCATCCCGACTACCCATCCAATAAATATGATGATCATTAAATTTTATGTTTATTTTAGCAAAGGATTTATTTATTTTTCAGGAAATATGTGGGAAATGTTTCATGGAAGTAATTATAATGAGATTTTATGAGTTTTTAAGGGCTTGATCTGGTAAATTATTTATAAGTAAAATTCTGAAACAGCTCTTAGAAAAGCAAGTAAGTTTCACGTAGATATGAAAAATAAATAAAATATAAACCAATCATAATATAAATAAATAAAATAAAAAAATAAATAAAATAAATAAATTAATAAAATAAAAAATAATAAAAAAGAAAGCAATAATGTAAATAAATAAATTTTTTGCAAATCAATACTCAGATCAGCTTTAATTTCAGGGGGCCCACTGATCTTTTCTTTACCCGCTTCACGTAAGGTCAGGTAGGTGTTATCATCATTATTATTATTATGTAAACCGGTTCGTCACTGTCCCACTAATATATTAAACTTCACGTCTTTTTCAGTCAGTTGTTTCATTTTCTGTTCCATTACGTGAGTGTATATTTCCGAGTGGTTAGCAAATATAATTCATTTTCTTTTCAGATGATATCCCTAAACTATTTACTAATACTCTTAGTGTCAGTTTCTCTGATCTTGTGTCATCGTACAGCGGCCAAAATAATATTTTCCAGTCGACAAGGAGAAAAGGAGTGCGAGAGCCTCATTCCGTTGAAATCTAAATGTGATCAACTGAAAAATCACGTATCTTCAGCTTGCAAGGATGCCAACGATGCACTGTCGGTCAAATGCGACGACGCCTTCGATAAATTGAATCGAGGTTGTAATAAGAAGGAGTCGGTACTATTGAAGGAGTGCCAAAAGTCAGAATTGGTCTGCAAGAACCGACTTCACTTTTTGAACGTTGTCTGCAACAGGGCCAGTGATGCCGTTAAGGATTTTTGTCGAAAACGATATATCAGAATCGGTCGGAAATGTAATCATTTCAAGGATCGTTTTAACAAGAGATGTAGCGGTATAGAACTTCATTACCATGAAACTTGTGAACTGAATCTTGACCCTTATAACTGGCGAAAAGTGGAAGAAAAATATTACGGATTGCTGGGAAAAAATTAAATGTTTTAGTTAATTTTATTTTTGAATTTTTTCCTAAAATTTTCTTTTTCAGAAAATAAAAAATAATTTATTATCAGATATTATTATTATTATTTTATTTTTTTATGATATTGGAGAAATTTATTTATAAAAATATTCACCAGGTAAAAGTTAATTCATTAATTATAATTCAACTTTAATTCCCCTAATTCTTCTTTTCCAGTTACAAGTTACTTATAATAATTAGTAAAGTAGTTAATTAAAACAAAACTGAAAATATAAATAAAATAAAATTAATGAAGAGTAAATTATTAGATGGAATTTATTTAATTAAAGACTAAAGCATTATTATTATTATATCTAATTACAAAATGAAAATAGAAGACAATTTCTATCATGTAAGACTAAAATAAAGAGATTAAAATAGACAATTAAGAGTTGAACATGACAGAATTATTGCTGAAGTCATTTGAAATATCAATAGCTTTATACATAAGGAGAAAATATCTTCTGATAATCGTCATTCACCTGAATCGTCCGCCAAAAGCATTGAATATAACTGTTTGTCAGCCATACAACCTTTCATAAATTCGTCACGGCTCAGTACCCCATCTCCGTTTTCATCCATTTTATCGAATATTTCTTCAGTTCTCGCCTCTGGACTCAGTTCAACATTGCCTTCGTCCGCACCCAACATGTTGTATATGGCCTGGTGAAAACAGTTACAAGAAAATAATTTCATTTCAAAGTTGTTCTTTAAAATACAATAATATTTTGAAAAATTAATGTTTTTTAAAATATTTATATTATTAATTCATATTTTATAATATAAAATTACATAAAATAGTAATTCCAAATTGTTTAATTATTAACCAATGGAAATTAGTTTTAATTTTTTATGTAACTGAATTTATGCCACTAAATTAATAATTTATAATTTATGGGAAATTATTTCTGAAAATTGTTATTTGATATAAAAAGAAATTTAATTTTTTGTCAAATATCGTTTAACAATTTAATTTTATAATTATTTTTAAATAATAAACAAATCGACGGATTAAAACAAAAATCAATTGTGATTTTATACACAATGTTTAATCTTCAAAATACAAATAGTAAATTATTATAAAACATATTTAACTAATATTTCTTTTTAGTAATTATTATTATTATTATTATTATTATTATTATTATTATTATTATTATTAATAAGAATATTATTATTATTATTATTATTATTATAATTATTATAATAATAATAATAATAATAATTATTATTATTATTATTTTATTAAAATGTTAACAGTTCATTAATTTATGATTATAAAATATTCTAGAGTTCGCTTTTTATTCACGTCTCGTTAACTTTTGAAAGAAATATTATGATGTAAATAATAAGTAAAAATGCTTCACTGAATGTATTAATAAAATTTTCAAAAGACCGTACGTAATTAGGCACAAACCTGCAATGGGAAAATAGTCAAGTAATTCATGAACATGTTTAAAATGTTTAAAGTTTTAAAATTTTATATATAAAGAATAATATGTACAGTTACCCTTGAAATATTTTCAAAGTGTTTTAATTTTGCATATTAAAGTTGGAAGAAAACGAATATTGAGGTTTAGGTGATCCGAGCTAAGCTTTACATGACTGATACTTTGATGACAATGTACAATTTTAAAATATTTCATTGGTTGATTAAAGGGTAGAAGATTATTAAAAAGGATATATTTAATAATTCATAGTAACACATTTTTGAAAATATACAATGTTCAGAGGGAGCCCCATAGGAAACTGTTGACGAAACTAAAAAATTCTTAAGAAAAAGTTCTCTGATTTTCTTGTCTGATAAAAAGAATTTTCAACAAGACCATGTGGTCAATCAAGGAAATAACAGATAGTTCCGGCTGAATGTCAACGCAATCCCAAGAATCATGACAACAAAATTTCATACTGTCGTCATGGTAATGGGAGTTGTAAGCAATGAAGGTGATATTACGTCCTCACTTGCTTTTCCAAAACACTTCAAATTAAATGCTGATACTTATTTAAAGATTCTCAGGGATATAGTTGTGCGGTGGATGAAGCAAGTGGTTGTTCTTCCAACAAAATCTCCAGCACAAAACTTCAAAAAGGTGTGTAAATTCCTAAATAGCAAAGTTTCTCAATTTTAATCAAAAGAAATCGTGCTACCCAGTTCTCCAAATGCAAATCCTTTGACTATTATGTTTGTAGAGTTTGGGAAAAAGAGGTAAACAAACAACCCAATGCCAATATTTGCGCTTTACAAGTGAAGATTAAAAACGTTATGATGTCCATCGGTAAAGAAATCCGTAGTACAGCACGTGGAAACTTTTATGAATAATTTAAAAGAAGATAACGGCCTTCATATCTTTATAATGTTAATCATTATGTATTGTTAATAAAGTTTTTTTGTTGAACTGATTATTTTCTTTCATTATTAACACTAACCATTAGTGAGAGGAAAGATAACTACTTAAAAGTTCAATTTGTTACTACTACTTTAATAATATATTAACAATTTTATGTAGTTGACTGTGCGAACACTGTTTACTGGTGCTTAGAAAATCTTCATCTGAAACTCGGGAGACCTGTCAATTCGTCTGTTTCATAGTTTGAGTCTGTGTTTATGCCAGTAGTTTGATTGGATCCTATTCTTCTCCGAAAATGTGACAGGAACAAATTATTTGGATATGTTGAAAGCTGAATTTCAATTACTTACTTACTCAATTACTCTCGGCTTTCTCAATACTTTTTTTTGCAAGACTTCTTTCCTGCTCATTGTTCTTTAGCAGTTCGAGAATGATTATGGGAAAGTTTTTTAGAAAGTGGATTGGCAGAAGAGGAAATTTAGATTAGCCACCAAAGTCACCTGACCTTACCAACATGACGTTTTTGTGTGTGGGAATGCTAAGCAGATACTTTATACAAAAACCAATTTTTTCTTTGCAAGATTTAAAATAAAATCCACTGATGCATTAAGAAATATGCCAATCGAATTTTGTGTAAAAGTTTGGTTGTTTGTTCCTGGTAGATTACGTCGTTTCAAGGAAGCTAAAGAAAAAAATTGAAAATAAATAAATTTTGTGTATGTCTTTGTTTTCATATAAAAATTAAGAGTTACATTGAGGGCTTCTTTTGCTATTCAGTCAACAAGTTGTAAAGCGACTTCATCATCAAATACGCATTTTATAAATATTATCTAAACAAAAATTTGAGGTTCGTTGGAAAACAATCGACTTCCTAAATTAGAAAGTAACATTTTTTTAATCTGAACATCGTTTGCAAAAAACCACAGGATACACTCTGAAATTCTGTAAATATATTCATCACAAAATTCCTTATTGTAATCACATGGACCGTTTAAATATTGATCTATTTGATTCGCTAGGTACCAACATGAACATTTTGCGACCAACTGATAACTGGTGATGAGAAAATGATTACATACAAAATTGGGATCCTCAAACGAGCTTATACTTGTTTGATAGTTTACATGATCAACTGATATTTTCTGTTACAAAACTCAATATTAATAAAAAAAAGAATTTTGTACATCTTGTGGATCAAAGGAGGTTCAGTGCATTATGAGTTACTTCATAATGGTAAAACTATTGACGTCTACTTATCAAGTTTATATAAAAGATCCATGTTTATATTCAGTACTATCTTCCAGGAAAGATGTAAAATAATACAGTATCATTGTGTTGCAGATCTCATGTCACAATGACTACTCGAGAAAAATTGGTGAGATCTGACTGGGCCTATCCACTTTGATATCCACCATAAAGCTATTGATCCATAAGATTTTCCCTTATTTGGTCACTGCAGCATTATTGAATGACAAACAGTAATAAATTTGAGGGCGATGTTGATAATGCTTTAAGTCTTCCTGTTGAAATATAGCGGAGTTTTACTTTTAAAATATTCCTTTGCCTGGATAATCATGGCTTACGATCCTTAATAAGGCTAATCATAGAAAAAAAGTTTTCTAAGAAATTTCCAAGTAAAATAAGCTGGTTTCTCTCCGGCCTAACTCACCAAAAGTTTTTTTTTAATTAAAAACGTTATTTACTTATTGTTAATTATCTGATCAAACATTATGGTTTACTTGTTAAGTTAAGAGGTTCTTGTATGAAGAAGATCATATGGAAAAGTCTTTCCGTTCGGAAAACTGAACGGCTTATTTGTTTACTGATATTAAAAAGAATAAAAACTTGATACGGGAAAAGCAGCCTTAAAGGCTAATAATATTCAAAAACGAACTCAATTAATGTTTGTTTTAATTTATGAGCTTTTTAGATAATATTATAACATGACATTCCATGGCAATTTATGAACTCGTTCTCGTGATTTAGAAACCACTTTGTTGAAATAGCTTAATTTATAATTATAATATTTTATAAATAATAAAGAAACAAGAAATTTAAAATTTTAATTAATAATTACCTTTAATTATTAAATTTAATAAAAATTATTTTGGGAAAAAAGCACTTTTCATTTGAACTATTATCATAAAATAATTAATTATTTCTATGACAAAAATATTATGAATAAAAAAATTTATAATATTTTGTAAACTTTTGTTTTCTGAAATATTATGTCACTTAATTAAAAATATTTTTCATTGAGTCAGCCATTTTAATTTGGAATTTTAACTATTTTTATTATTATAAATATTCAAACTTCTGATGAGGGCCTTTTATTTATTTTTCCGCATTCAAAGATCACTCTACATTTTACGAATAATTTATTTTTTTTAATCATGGTTGTCAAATGTTCTTTATTGAAGTCTTGATGGCGAGCAGTTTATGTTTATTTGATGACACTAGTTAAAAATAATTGTTTTATGTTTCGAAGTAGTTTTATCAGTTTTATTTTAACCTGATTAAAAGATAAAATAATCAATTTACAAAATAATGTAATCATTTAAAAATTTTATATTATTTATAACCGGCGTGATTGTTTTTGTATTTATGTCGAGCTCAGAAGAAATTACTGCCAGAATTTTGCAACACTCAAATCTCATATATATTACAGCTCGTATAAAGTCGACCATTTTTCGTTCCTATTGTGTTTCTTAACATGTTGAAAACGTACATATAATTCATAAATTGATTATTTTATCTTTTAATCAATTAAGTTGAAAATGTGTAATCGAATTAATTAAATGTTATGCTTCACCAAAGTTAATCAAGTCAAAATTACAAATATTAAATGATTCTTGCATGACTTTACTGACGTCATTTGACTATGAAATAAAATATTTCTTCTTATAATGTGCAGTAAGAAATACATCTATAAATAAAAGGTGTGACGATAGCCTCACTTAAAAAGAAGAAAATGGTAAATTTCCTGTTATATCGTTTAAAATCAAAAAAGATTTTATGGAATAAGTCAGAAAAGTTTCAATACAAAGGGATCTTGAAAAATAGAGAAGTTTCAAAATAAAGTTTGTAAATCACAAAAAAATGTTTACCAAAGTCTTAGGATATCATCACCATTATTATCAGTCAAAGTCGCTTATAAAAAGAGATTAAGATATAAAATAATAAATATATTCATTAGATAAAAGAAAAATGATCTTCCGACAGTCAGCACTTCTAGAGATATTTTGGTTGAGGATTTTAAAAAAGATTTCATCCATTACGTGTACTTGTGTTATACGAAATTATTAAAAGAAACTTTTTATTAAGAATAGAAAGCCCGAAACCACATACTACTAGCTTTTTAACAATTAACATCCATGGGAACAAAAATCAAGAGCAATCGAAAAGAAGAACACTAAACGTGGTTTGCTATAGTTGTAACAAAATGGGTCACATAAGGACAGGATGACCAAATAGGGAAGTCAAAGTTTTCTATGTGGTTTGGAACATTAAAGCGTGCGTCACTTATTTGAGGACAAAAATTGATATTAAAGGTAAGTAATATTTTAAATGAAAAGAATGTACATATATTTTAATGCAATATTAGAAACTTTATTTGTTTTAAGTACACAAGTTTTAATCGCCTTCAGTGTCAATTGCAACTTTAAAACGGCTTCTGAAAAGCTTACAAGCAGCGATCAAATGATTTTTGTTCATATTTATCATAGCAGAACTTGTAGAAGACCGTAATGAATCTTTGGTATTATGAGGATGTTTGTTCGTATTCTTCTCTACGACGCCCCATATGAAATAGTCCAAAGGATTTAAATCGGGTGAGCTAGGTGGCCCAAGTTTGGAGTGACATGATCGTTAAAATTTAGCGACAGCCATTTTTGTGTTTTTAATGCTGTATAGCAGGAAGCTCAGTCTTGTTGGGACACATAAGGCCTTCCATGGGCAACTTTTTCAATCCAGGGCTTCACATATGTATCCAGACCCTCGATACAAAGAGAGGCATTAATTCTAAGTCCCTATGGAAAGAAATACGGATGCATAACATGACCTTCGTTGCTCACAACATCTAATATCATTAACAATGATGAAAACTTGGTATGCATAACATCAGGGACTTCAGAAGCATTGGAGAACAGCCATCAATCATTCCTCCTATTAACCTTTTGATCTTGAGAAAATTATTTTTTATTTTTGTTTCGAAATTACCATGTTTCGGTTATCAAAAAAATCAACATTATTTATTTGTATCCATAATATGAGAGAAACAGTCGAATTGATCGGAGCCTTAAACTAAACATAGGAACAGGGTTTTGCAATGAGGAAAGTCATTAAGAATGTGAAAAGTGGTAATGAAAAAATAAGAGGAACTAGGTCAAAAAAGAGGATTGGAAAAGTTGTTTACAGAAGAATATTGGTAACGGAGATAAAATTGAAATAGTAACTCTGAACAGTTCTAAAGAACAGGTTATCAAATATATACTTTGATGAAAGAAAAACCAAACATAAATTTTAACAAACAGGGTCACAAAATGGATTATTATTAGAAACCGAAGGTAGGATAAATGTAATATGTCCTACCACTTTTAAAAAATTAGGAATTGTAAAAATAAAAAGATCTATGGAGACCATGGGAACCACAGACAAAAGTGAAATGTACATTGTAGGAAAGATAATACCTTGTTGTTTATATCGGCTGTAATTTCAACAATAAATTTCAACAATATTAAAAAATCGATATTTTGTTGTAATAGTGCTCGAAAGGGGAAAAATTATTTAATACAAAAGTAATATTTAAACCCCCCAAAAAAAAACCTGACTTAAAAAATTGACAGTCAATCTCATATGCCAATTGTACTTGATTTTGGACAGTGAAATGTTGCTGGAAAACAGAATTACCACATAAATAAATAAATGTTTTTTTCCCAATTCTATTTTTCAAAAATGTAATTAAATTGAGTTATTCATTAAATTAATTATTTTTGATTTGATTTTCCTCAAATCGGATCTGTTCTATTTAGGATTTTGACAAAAATGATGATAAATTTATACTTCCACTGAAACGCATTTAATTTAATTATCAATCTTGATAACAGCAAAACCGTTAATTACTTAACTGGCTTACAGTGTTCATAAAGAATAAATGAAATGAAAACATCCTTTTGTTTCAATGAAGAGATTAACGAAATTATTATTAAAATGAACAAAAGCATATTGAATGAAGCCCTTTATAAAAATCATTTAATGTCCATCTACATTTAACGCAGCTTCAATGAAGATTTAAGATCATTATTGATATGAAGCTTAATACGACCATTTACGATTATGGGATATTAATTTTTGTTTATTATTTTATAATCATTTAAAAAAAATTTCGTATCCGAAAAATATTTCATTTTACCTATTTTCTGAATGTCAAATATTTTTATAAATTATTATGAGAACAGAATGAAAAGGAAAATTAGTTTTCCTGGAAATTCGTAGAAAATAATTGAAAGTCATGTTTAGATAATTAAATAAAAATATTTTAAAAAAATAATATAATTTAAAAATAATTTTACATAAAAATTGTATGATTATAGGTTGCTTGAAAAGTTAGGAAAGCAACACCTCAAACACAGTTTAAGAACAAAAATTTCTATTTTAATATATCATATTTAAATAAAATACATTTAACATTTTGTTTGAATCAATCACATTATTATTGTTTACCACATATTTGAATTTGATTTGCCAATGATTATTTTTAGTATGGAAAAAAATTTGTTTTGGAAAAATTGAATTTAATCGGAAATTCATTTTAAAAACAGATTTGGAAATGTGGTGTCACACTCTTAAACGATTTAAAAAGCTTAGTAATAAACCAATTTTTTGTGAACAGTAGTTGGATCTTTTTAATAAAAATAAAACAGATTTTATGTTTCGTTTTCTAACTATGGAGGAAACTTGAGCTTATCACTATGATACTAAGTTGAAACACGAGCATCTGCAACGAAATTGAAGCTGAATGCTCATTTCTAAACCACATGAAAAGACAAAATAAGACAAAAAGGTGATGGCAATAGTTTTAAGGAATGTTTAAGGTATTTTGAGTATAGACTATCTTGAAAAGGACAAAACTAGCAGCTCCGAATACTATAAAAGACAATTACATTAGTTGGATGCAATGATTTTCAGAAAGGTCTGGTTCAAAGAAAAATAATAAAGAATAAAATCATTTTTTTATCAAGATGATGCATTTGTTCACATATGCATTTTGTCAATAGCAAAAATCAGAGTTAAGATATTATTTGTTTGAACATTATGCCTCAGATTTGGGTCCAAGTGATTTCTACCTTTTCAGAAGCCTAAAATAAATTCATCTGGTGGATGTATTAAATGAAGAAGCTATGACAGTCGTAGAACAATATTTTGCAGACTTTCTGGTACATGATAGAGAATTATTAGAGCGGAACAGGACTAAGCGTATTAAATTGTTAGGAGACTACTTTCAATAATAAAATCAATTAAAAAAATATCACTAATTTTTTGCGAAACCTATATTAATTTTACATTTATCTGATTTTAGGAAATTGAAAATGAAACGAGTTTCATTCTTTGGAAAGCGTAAATATTTTAAATTCAAAAGAATATATTATGATTTGTTAATTTATTATGATTATGATTATGATTATTTATTATTATTATATTAATTATCAATTATTTTGATTATATTAATAAATTATTATTAACTAAATTCATCAATTAGTCTAATGATTTTTTATGCCTTTTAAGAATATTAACTTTAATTTTTAGATATAAATATGAAGTTTGATGAATTCTTTTGTCGCATTTTTTAAAATTTATTATCAATTAATTTTTTAGAAAAGATTTCATAAAACAATAAAATTGAGAAAAATCAATAAAAAGATTTTCTAAGAATTGTAAAATTGGTAATGTTATTGAAGAATTAAAAAAAATTAAAAGAATTTTTGATATTTAAGTGACGAAACCACATTTATATAGAAACAGATACCAAAGTAGTTACCATAAAATTACTGAGTTTCTTCATTATGGTCTTTTTTACATTGATCTTGTCTTTTCAAGAGTTTCTGTGCCTAAACAGGAATTCAAAGGTATCCATATATAGCTTTTAGACAATAATCAGAAGGACACTTCAAGTATATTTTTAAGCATATTAAGTATTGATCTGTTCGATAGGATTAAGTCATTAAAAATAATAAAAAAAATATAATAACAATAATAATAAAATTTTACAGTTAAAACAGCTATACAGTTCAACTGTGTTAAATTATAAAAATATTTTCAATATACGTGGTGCGCCCAATAAGTAGTGAGACTAGCATAGAAAGAGATGCACGAATATTATAATTTATTTAACTTAATTAATTTAATTGTTAATTTGTTAATTTTTATTTAGCATAACAAGCACATTACAGAGGTTTTATTTTTTTATGTAGTTATCATGTACATTGACACATTTCCGCCAGCGAGCGGCCAATCAATGAAAACCGATTTAAAGAACTCTGGAGATTTATTCTCTAAATCTGCATCACTGAATCTCTCAGTTCTGTCTTGGAAGCAAATTGTTGACCTCTGTGGTTCTTCTTAAGATAGTTGAAGAGGTAGAAGTCTGATGGGGCCAAATTTGGGCTGTAGGGTGGATGTCGAAGAACTTCAAATCCGCATTTAGCAATTGTTGACGTTGCAAGATTACTTGTGTGCACAGGTGCATTGTCATGCAAAAA
>JBBMKC010196321.1:0-14706 GCA_037834085.1 Bipalium vagum | reverse complement strand
ATTTCAAAATAAATAAATATTGATTTTATTTTTTATGAATTTTTAAATTTATTAATTAACTTTTGCGCCACCCTGTAAATTTTAAGGAGATTATTTTATTATACTGACTCTTTTATATCATAAAACGGTATTAAAATCGAACCCCTCGTAATTTTATATCCTTAGAAATTTGAAAAGAGGACTTAACAATCATAAGAGAAAACTGTTCAGAAAATCAGAAATTTATTCCGTTCACTTTTGTCAGGAAAACTGAAAACCCGACATTCAGTATACATAAATTAATCTTTTTTAATATCTTCTCTTCGGAGAATCGGCTGAAGAAATAATTATTAACAAGGAATCTCGAAACCCCAACTGCCACTGAAACAGGTAAAATCCAAGGGTATGATTTCTCAACTTTAATCAATTATTATTACTCCACCTATCTGATTATTTCTCAAATAAAAATCCTCAGTATTTTTGGGGCTTTAAAATTGATTCAGTACTTAAAGTTTCGTCATTAGAAATATGCGGACTGGGCTGTTTTGAAACCATTCATAAATGCAACTGGAAAAGAGAAAACATTAAAAAGTCTTGGATTATTTTCCTTGCAGCCATAATAACATTAATTATCTTTCTCGTGTTTCAAAGGAACAGTGAAATCGATTCCAAAGATATTTTACAAATTAGAAAATAAATATTTTCTCATGAATATATTTTGTTCAACCATTAATTGTTATTTTGCATAAAACCTCTTGATGATTTTTTGTATCGAATTGACCTTAGTAATGTTTACCTATGGTATTTAATCAGCTCACATCAACGTCGTTATATAGTTCCGGTTGTGTAATGATTGTGCAACATTTTATATTATCACAGTTAGAGTTTCTTTGAACCAAAAAAATAAATGAGAAATATCAAATAAAAGATAAAATAATAATGGAAAACGATTAATTCTGAGAATTTTTTACCTTTAACCATTGTTTAAGAGAGAAAGAGATTACATCTTTTATTACATTGCGGTATAGTTATTTAGCTAATCATTAATGTGGTAGTCTTTATTTGCGAGAAACGTTAACATGTCAGAATATGTACGAGTCATTTTGCTTTATTTTCATTTGAAAAGCATCTTAAGTCTTTCCTAAAATATTTGCAATCCACATTAGAAGTAATAGATCGTGTATCTTATTGATTACAAATTCAAATTACAATAGAAATTTATTTTGCAGATTACTTTGAAAGTAAACAGAACAAACATTGGATCCTAAACCCCCCCCCCCCACATTGGATCGTCAACAATTTACTTTTCTTGTAAACGCAATTCTTTCAAAATAAAAATCTCAAAAACAGTACTTCGTTATCTTAACATTTAATCACAAGTAAAACAATGCATGTTTACAGTAACTTAAGTAATTTAGTAAATTTTTCAATCTGAAAATTGATTTTTTTTATTAAATGTTAGTTTTGAAAATTAATTATTACATCGATTAAAAAGTATGAAGTTGTTGTAATTAGGAAAGAATAGAAATCGATTTTAAATAGGCAACATTTCTAAATATTACTATAATAATAAACACAACTCAGTGTGACCTTAGGAAAATAACAATGAAACATGACTTCATAAGGAAATGGGAGAAATACTATTTGTCAAAAGAAAAGCTAATCCAATAAAAACGAGTTTACACCCTAATTTTGAAAGGATTTTCCAAAATTAGAATACTGCTAAAATGACGTCTATATAAACTTATCTGTGCAATGTGTTTAAAAAACGATAAAATTACAAAAATTCAATAACACATTAACGACTTTAAAATAAAATCACTAAATCAATTGAAAATCATTAAAGACTTCGACAATAATAATAATTGTAATTTTTAAATCAATTTTAATATTGATTTAAATTATTTGATAATTGAAAATTAGAAACATCTATAAAAATCTATATGAACGTTTTTTCAACACCTAAACGACTTTTCGACAAAACATCAAACACGATGGTTGAAGAAAAAGCAGAACAAAAATTTAAACCCGCAAAAATCGAAATCTATTGAAACTAATTTATCGACACAATTAATCAAAATTTAAACACGCACACAAAAATCGATTGAGAATAGTGAGATTTGCAAATATATTTACAGAAAGTGGACCAATCTTCTGTACACAACGCTTCACAGAGCAGCACTCCACACGACTGGTCTGCACTTAGTCCCAGTCCCAGCCAGCGAGAGAGAACGCATACGAAAGAGAACCCACAGACACAAACACAGAAAACACTTTTGATCAGAGAACAAACACCACAATAGAGAGAGAACAATGGAGTTTGTTGTCCATTGAAAGCCGTTTCGCAACATCGCAATATTGCTCATTTACTTCGGCAGTTGGGACAGTAATACGGCTTTGAAGGGTCGATTGCCTTGGCAGTTGTGATGCCCAGACACATTTGGTGATACCAGCTTGAGCACATGTCGCACTGAATCCAATCGATCGCCAGTCCAATGGGCCGCATGCACACTTCAGCAGCGCACAACTCCTCCTCGTCCTGGGTCAGCTCAACCTTGGACGACTTCGTGGAACGCTTGGGCGTTTTGGCGCTGACTCTGACCTTTGCAGCACTGGGAACGTTTTTGGTCCTTGGCTTTTTACTCACTGCTTCTGGACTGTCTGATCGATCCTTTGTGAAACTGTTCAGGCGCTTTTTTGTTTTCTGCGGCTCCTTTGACGATTTGGACTGAATCTCATCGTCCTCATCTAAATTCTCATCGTCCTCATCCACAAACTCCACTCGATATTTTAAATGTGTGTCAAACGGCTCCACTTTTTCACCGGGTTTAATATTAGCGCCATTTCGATGGAAAAAACAAACAATATCCTCCATCTCTAGCTTAAGGCCATTGGCAGGGACGCGAACATAGTTTACATACGTTCCATTGACACTATGATCAGATAACCAGAACGAAAGGTCTTCTGCATTGTATTTCAATGTTGCATGTAATCGACTAACCACTCGGGGTTTCGAAGAATCTCCAAGGACATAATTGACTTTTGTTTTAGAATTTTCACGACCTATAGTCACAATTTCATCTGGTTCATCGTGAATGATTAAATATTTTGGCAAATTTGGAGTATCACACGAATTTTTGTTTTCTAACAAGCTCCCAATTAGTGTTAATCTACATGTGGTCATTATTATATTCGACAGAATCTGAAAATCAACACATTATTTATATATGTTAAAAATTTCAAATTTTTTTAGAACATAATAAAGAGTCAAAATAAATGAGAAAAAATTTAAGAAACTAACAATTATATTAAATTATTTAACCACAAAATCTGTGAAGCATATTTAAACAAATGCATAAATATTGTATTTAACTTTAAAATATAGTGGACATATTGTCTTAAATGTGGTTCCCAAGCAAATTTGATTTTATCAAATTAAACACACTGTTAATTAAATCCAATAAGTATATTCTTGGAATATCCACAGAAATCTTTTTTAAAATATTTTTAAGTTTAAGCCTTTAAGCTATTTTTCGAGATTACTTGATTAATTTATTGTGAAACATTTTATTTTTGTAATGATCTGTAAAATTAATATAATCAAAAATGTTTGATAAATGGTATTAGTTTGACTATATTAATATTAGTATAGTAGATTTACCAGAAATCATACATCTTGTAACTCAGAAAAAAATGTATGCTGGTGATATTAAAATGAATAAAACAAATTTAAGGTGGATCTATTTCAATTTAACTGTAGCATTTTTTTGACGATTTCCCATCTGCACATGCATGTCAATCCCGTTCACCAATCAACACAGGATGTCAAGACCTATCCATTGCGTGGCAAGTTGCTATGGTCTGACGAACAGCAATATTGCTATACGAATTTTTGGCATCAATACCAACTAGATTTTTAATCCCTCATACCAGGAACGCCAACATGCAACAACTGCGGCTACAATGATCCAGTTAGCGGCCCAAGTTACCAAAATCTGCAGAATCGCAGTTACTTTACAGGTTATGAAAAAAATCATTGTACGTTGATTTGATAATAGTTTATACAGAATTTCATCACTTACGATCTAAACTTATGATATTGTCTACCACAAAATTTTTATCATCAGAATTTGATACAGTGCTTTATTTTCATCCAAACTGTTTTTCTTTTCTTTTTCTCGAAAGTCTTTCATTTTTATTTTTACTTCCTTCTTTTTTGAAGAAAGAAATTCCTAACTGTTTCTTGAACTTCATTTAGATATTATTTAAGCAATATTGAAACAATAAAATTCTAATGGGGAACTTAAACATAATCCCAAACAATAGGCAAATCTAATTATTTGTGAATAACAATCTTCAGTCCAAATTGCAATTCGGAATAACAATCTTCAGCCCAAATTGCAATTTGGAATAACAATCTTCTTGTCTTCGAGATCATTTTCAAATAGTAATCTTCCGAATTCTTTGGAATAGATAATAATCTACTTGTTTCCGTCGCAATATATTTCAAAATAAAATCTTTTTTGCTCAATTTTCAGGACAAATTCTGCTGAAATCTTTCTGCTTTTATACTTTTCATATGTTGATCATGACTTGGAGATTATTCTCAAAATAATCTTAAAAACCTAAAAACTCTTTAAGAGCTCTAAAATTTCCACTTTTCAGTTTATTTTATAATTACAATTATTATTTCAAACTTACCTTTTTTTAAAAATAAAATTACTTTTTGGGACTTTTTTTCGTACTTAAAGTAATTTTAAAAAAAATATTTTTGTACTTCTATTTATTTTTAATGTTTTTCCTATAGTTAATAAACCTTAATTAATATTTTTTAAAATTAAAATTATTATTATTATTATTATTTGGATAAAATTGTTTTTATAAATAATTCACTTAGTTTCATTTCAATTGTTTGTAAAAATTTGTTAAAAATTATAATTTCATTAATTTTTTAATTTTTAAAAGTATTAAAACTGTAATTATTATTTTTAGTTCAAAGTTTTTCATATTTTTCTTCAAAATTATTATGAAAAAAAGAATTATGTATATATATTTAGAAGTTCTAAAAATATTACATCAATCCCATTATATATTTTTACTTTTGTATAACCAAGCTGTTTTCCATTAATCATAAAATTATTTTCTGATTATTATTGTTAGCAGCGATATCAACAAAATCAGCCATAGTTTGAACAATATACTCTTTATGTCTTTCTAAAACAATAATAATTAAACAAATTTTCAATTCTTAATAAATTTCACATTAAATATCAGAATTCATGTAAATAAAAAATATTTTAAAATAAATATTAAAATTAATTAAAATTAGGCACAACATAAAAATTTAAAAATTAGAAATCAGTTTAAATACTCATATCACCCCCTCTCAAGAACTTTTTAATTTTTTCAACATTTCTTTCAATTGTTTTTCCTCCTCTATATTCCAATGCATATCTCCTTTCATGAATTTTTCTGTTCATCGTGTATTGACCTTCGTATCTTTCTCTGTCTTTAGTTCTGCCTTTGGCTTTTTATTAAACTGCCATTTATATACTGTCTCTTCATCTACTTTATTTATTGCTCTGGTCTTTCTTTTTTCTGTCTTTGGCTCTTCATGAATCATTATACACTGAGAGCTTGTATCGCCAATTTTTCTCTATAACATGTCTGCATTGGTGTGCTCAATTCCTTTTCGGTATTGAAGCTCTATATTTAGACTGCTGAGATAGTTGATCCACATCTGAAATTGTGGTGTTATTGGCTTTTTTGTCTTAAACATGAATTCTATTGCACTGTGATCTGTTCTCACTAAAAAATTTTTCCCATACAGGTAATGCTTAAAGTGGTTACAGAAATAATAGATTGTTAATAGTTCCTTTCTTGTGATGCAGTATCCTTTTTCATGATTTTTCATTGCATGTGATTCGTACGCAATCACTCTCTATTTTCCATTATCGTCTGTCTGTGACAACACTGCTCCAATTACTTCAAAATTGGCATCAGTGTCTAATATAAACGTTCTTTTAATGTCTAGAAAGGCTAAAACTGGTGTCTTTGTTAGCGACTCTTTCAATTCTTGGAAGGCTACATTGCATGCTTCAGTACATATTAATTTTTCATTGTTCTTCCCACATAATTGTTCTAACACTCTTGATTTTTTTGAATATCCAATAATAAATTTTCCATAATAATTACAAATGCCTAAAAAGCTTCTTAAATTTTTTACGCATTTTGGCCTCTCGAAGGTTCTGATTGCCTCAATTTTCGCCGGGTCTGCCTTGATTCCTTGATTGTCAATTAAATGTCCTAAAAATTTGACTTCTGTTCTTAGTAGATGGTATTTCTCTGGATTTACTCTAAGTCCTGCTTATTTTATCTTTAGCACTTCATTTAATACGGTGTAATGATGTTCTATATCCTTTGTGTGAATCATGATAATATCTAAATGAACCATAGTATTTTTCAAATTTCCTAAAACCTTCGTCATTAACTCTTGAAAAGTTCCAGGAGCAGCAGCTATACCAAAAGGCATTCTTGTGAAGCAAAACAGTCCTTCTTTTGTTGAAAAAGAAGTTTTTTCCTGTGAATCCGTCGTCAACTTTGTCAAAAATTCTGTTCCTCCAATCAGCTCTGGTGAAACCTGCTCCACAATTGTGAATGACACTGACTGAGCTCTATTTCCAATATAAGCATCAACTGTTATCTTTCCTACTACATTCATTGCACTATTATTCGCAGTCTTTATGGTCTCCATGGTAGAAGAAAGGAAGAAAGTCTACGCAGTCGAAGAAGGGCGAAATGAAGTTAAATTTCTTTTGTTTCTTTTACGTTTAAGCAAATCCCTACCTTGCTGATAATTGGCGAAAAACAATCTCAACACCAATGCAATATAAGACAACGACATCTAGACGGTAGAAAGAAGCTCTTAGAATTAGAATATTAAAAACTTATGACGAAAAATGATGAAAAAGTTTCTATTAACATAAATGTTGATTATTTTTTTACTGACAGTCGATAACCACATATACATGAATCAATTGTGTGCAATAAACTACATTATCAAATAGAAAAGACAGGATAAATCACCCGAAACCATTCTTCTTCAAGATAATAGAGAAGACCATGAACCAACAGATCTATATCTTTTCCTTTCGCTATCTAATGAAATGAAAGATTTTACTCTTGCGAAGGAGAATGAAAAGGAGAGTAGTTGAAAAATTTACCTCAAAGGAGAGCTATTGATTTCTGAAATTAGGGTTTCTAAAAACTCATTGAAAAATGTGAGAAGGTCCTAAGATATAACAGAAATAACGTTATCGATGGATTCTTTATTAATATTTTTAAATAAAAGTTGTTATATATATGTTATTCACGAAAATGGTAACAATAGATAAATTAATTAAACTGATTTAAATGATTTATACAGTAAAACCTCTGTTCGTTTGGATTTTCAATGAAAAACGAAATTGTCTACAGAAATCAAATATTTTCTTTATGACATTTATTATTAATTACTTTGGAAATTTTTAAACAAAATTGAGACATAAATATAAGTATAAATATAAATAATTTTTAATTTTTATACATTTATCCACAATGCTTTAACAATTCTCCATATACTTTAGAATCAGGACAAGGATCTTTGACAAAAAACAAAAAATGTTTAGTAATTCCAAATCTTTTTTCGACTAGAATTAAATTAACCAATGAAATCAAAAGATATTTTACGTAATTCCAAAAGTTGAAATTAAAAAAAATTGGCCAATAAAATAAGAAAATTCTATAATTCTAGGAATATTGGAAGTAAATTTAGTAACCGGTGTCAATATAAATCTTTTCAGCATTTCACACATTTACCAACAATGTCAAGAATTACGATAAATATTGAATTTTATAACAGTTCGCTGGCTGAGCTTCTGGTAACCATGCAGGAACATATCGATCCAGAAAAAAAATCCGAAGCTTAATTGAAATTTATAAATATAAAATCGATGAAAAGATTCTTGAAATCCAATTTGATGGGAAGACCTTGAGTCTTGATGAAAGTCTTCATAGTTATGGTTTATATAATGGTTGCACTTTAAAAGCTATTTGTGAGAATAAAGTCAATTTTTATTTATTTATAAAATTTTAATTCATGTAAATAATTTTAGAATAATTTTATCAAACTAATTGTCAAATTTGGGTCAAAGATAAAGAAATTTGTTGTCAATCGAATGATAACAATAGATCAATTATTTTATAAAATAAAGAAAGCATTTCGGTTGGATCCATCATATATGAATTGTGAAAAAAGGATCTTGAAGAACAGGAAACAAGATCATAAGGAATCAATCTATCAACTAATTTTTGATACCATAACATCAAAACGCAATATTATTTCGTTTTTACTATTAGCTGTAACTGGATATGTACTGACAATGACTATCTCATGAAATTTCATTAAAAAATAGTTTAGAGTAGTTTGAGATATCAATAATCTTCTTTAAGGATGTTTATAGTAAACATCTTATTATCCATAATAGAGAGAAGACCAAATTTATTCATTTATAAAAATAATAATTTTTCCATTATTTATTATTATTATTATTATTATTATTATTATTATTATTATTATTATTATTATTATTATTATAACTCAATTTATTACTTTGGACCTTAAAATAATATAGTTCTACTGCCATTAATAATATTGTCAAACGATTTTCTAAGAAATAGTGATTTAAATAAAAATATTAATTATTGATAATTAAAACGAATTTCTATCTCTACTGTTCCAAAGTTTTCTCTTGATATAAATCTCATTTTTTGATTAATTGCAAAGAAAAATAAATAAATTTGATCGAAGTATATTTTCATAATATTATGGTCTTTTATTAGATTATCCAAACAACAACTTTTATATTTTGTTAATTTTTAATTTTTGAAAATGTTTTGAAAATGTTTATTAGAACAGATTTTTTTTCTCTACTTGGGTTTCAATAAAAAATTTTTTTTTAATCTTAGATTTTGATTTACTTTCCTTTCGTTCTTCGTTATACAGTTTGAACAGACTTAAACTATCAATTGTATTTCATTTGCAAAAAGATTTTTTTTCATTTTATATCGATCATTATCAAATATTAATTTTCATTCTTATTTTATTTTAAAAATTGCGACAATTTGATTTATTTGCAGTTTTAACTTGTCGGTTTTAATATTATATTACGTTGCCATGACGAATAACAAATAAAAAGATTTCAAATTTTTATTCAATAAAGAATGCAATTAGAAGCTTATTATTTACACTGCTCGGTTTGAAAATGGATTTTTTACTAAAGCATTCTTTTACTGGCAGTATCAATCATGAAAGGGTCATTTAAACCAGGTTATATGTTTGATTATCGATAAAAATGGTTTTCTAGTACAATTTCGATAATTGAAAAATCACTTTTGAAGCTTTGAACTCATTTTTTTTGTAACAGGAATGGTTAAAAATAAGAAAATTATAAAAATATAATATTATTAAATTTACAAAATAATTATTAAAATGTTGGATAAAATAAAAATTTCGTGTTTTAAAATATAAAAGTATGAAAATAAAACTCATAGTAGATCTATTTATTTGTTAAATATTTCTTTCGAATTATGTAAAATGATGGTCGATATTAAGAGAAAAATATTACTGATTTTATATAATTGATTTTATTATATTATTTTGTTATTTAGAAGAATATAATAATTGATAGTATCAATATTTTTATTACACCTTCGATTTCCTGGGAGACAATAATTATTTTATATTTTTGACTGCTGAAAAATAATAATGAAAAATTATTATTGTTAATGTAAAACATTGATTTTATTATTTTTCGAAAGTCTTAAAATAAGCGTAAAAAAAAACAACAGAGCCTCAAAGTTTCATTTTTTCCAGTATTTTTAAGAAGAAAGTATATTTTATTAAATAAATTTTATCAGTGACAAGTTATGTTCAACAAAGTGCAATAATAAAGTCCTTCTTGATTCATCTTCTAACCTCCACGAACTCTTGTTAGAACTTGGATAGTGTCGTTATTTTTGATGTCCTGGCTCAAAAGAGATTTCCCAATTTGCAAGGTTATATGACGACAAACCATGTAAGATGCATCAACTCCAAAAGGAGCTTTTTTCTTAATTTCTTCAATTAATTCCTCCGTAGTTATATTTGGATTGACAGACACTTTCAACTTGTTCCGATTCCCATTTACTGACGCCATTTCGACTAATAGATTGATAATATTATTCTAAACATATTCATTTTAACGAAATGTATATGAAAAAAATTTTAAAAAACCAACATCTGTGTCACAAATGACGTCTAATGTGCAGCCATCCTTCAAACCGCAACTTTTGCAACTATCGTCCAAATTCAGAAGTTTCCCATTGAATCTGATTTCTCTTATCTTCTGGACGCTTTTGTAATTGATGTTTTCACTTACGTTTCGAATCATTTTTTCGGGATCGATATTCAACTGCAAAGTGCTCAGAACTTCCGTCTGACTACTATCCCACAATTTAACGGTTATTTTATTTTTTGACATTGTTTTACATTACAGATGATGGTCCGTGTATTTATATCGTTTTCACATCTCAATTTGGAAAGATTTTTTCCAAAATTTTCTTTGATTTTATTGGACATTTATTTTTGAATTTCAAATTCCACGATTTTTTATTGGTTGATAATTTATAGACAAAAAAAATCTTTTGGAATTACAATGTTCTTTTTCATTGTTTAAGGTCAAGTGGAATTTAGTCGAAAAAATATGGGATTTTGTTTAATATTATTGACAACTTTATTAAGTCTTAATAGGTCTCTTTTTACCTATTTACTTTGGAAACTTTGATAAATTATTTGTGTCACACTACACTCTTCTTTTTAATAAAAAGATTGGAATTACAAAATTGAGATATTTTTATTGGTTAATTTTTATTTTTGTTTAAATGGTTTGGAATACCAATTTTTGTTTTTATTATTTAAGCTGGTAAATGTATATAAAGTAACAGTATTAAGGTTAGGGATATTATATGAAAATATATTTTTTATTACATCTTACTGTAAGTATTACATAATTTTATTGTATAATTATCACCTGTGACCTTTTCCCATTAAATTATTAATGCAGTCTGTAAAAATTTATGGATTTTTCATTAAAAACTATATAATTTTACCTTTTCAGAGTTTATTGTGAAATTTTCCTTGCAATAACGATTGTAAAATTGCTTTAAATTTTTAAAAGAAAAGAAAATTCGATTCTTATTAGTTCGAAACGTATTCCTTAACCTTTAAATTTGTTGGGATTTAAATCTTAAAGTAATATTAAAAAATTTAATAATAATAATAATAATAATAATAATAATAATAATAATAATACAAATACAAAAAATAAAAATAATAAATTTTTTTTTAAAATAATAATAATAATATTATTATTTTTTGTAAATAAAAAGTTAGTGCTTATTTTTATACACAGTTCCATGAATATTGTTGAAGTTGTTATTATTACAAGTTGTTTATTTTTTATGATTTAGTATTAATCCATCTTTATTTTGATCAATAAATTTAGATTTAATTTTTTGAAGTCTTACTTTAAAATTATATTTCAAATGAGCAATAATAAATTTTTAATCCTAGGTTTTCAATAATATGAATATAAGTTGGGAGCGAAGTTGTTCGACAAAGCAACCCGAAAACTATATATATGATTCGGTGATCATGTCGTGAGTTCTCGAACTGCACAGAAGTGGTTCAAAAGATTTTCTTCGAGAGATTAAATATTGATGAACGAAACACTCTCTGGGAGACTAATAATAACAAACAACAATAATACTATGAAAGTTGTTGAGTTAAATTCAAGCGTAACGTGCTCAGAACTTGCAAAAATGCTCATTGTGAGTTCAACATTCGATTTTTCCAAACGGGAAAGACATGGAAGTTAAGCAAATTGGTACAACATCAATTGCTAAAAGATAAAAAATCAAGCCACCTGAACATTTGTATTACAAACTTACTGGAAAATATTTCTGTCTGAATATTTTGTTAACTTGCGACGAAGTGTATATAATACTCCAATTCCAAGTGATCCTTTCATTGGTTATCATCAATCAATAATGGATTAAGCTGAGTATTCATCACCAAAGAGACCTTTTATGAATTCAACGAAGCCTTTTGAATGTGAGGCATTGTATCAGTTGATGATAACCAATGAGAGAATCGCTTGGCAACTCGGCAAACCATAACCTCTGGATTATTTTGTGAACATCTTCAGCATGTACATGAATCAATCATCAGGAAGTAGTCTTCTTTGATCAATAGAAATTAAGTGGTATTATTACTGGACTACACCAGACTGCAGATCGCGAAACTAACTTGTGAAAAAAATTTTAACTTGGCTGGGAATTGTTTTCTCATCCTCCACGTCCTCCTGACATTTCTTCAAAGGATTATCATCTTTTCTTAGCTCCTGACAACTTTACAAAGCATTTACATTTTGAAACTCGAGTTGAAATAATACACGCAGTATGGCAATTTATGATTTAAAATCTGTGGATTTTTACAGAAATTGTATTCCAAAAGGTCGTCACAAAAGATCATAGATTGTGATGTTAACTATTTCGATGAATAAAAGTATGTTACTATTTTGTTAATTAACCTTTATACGTAATAAAAAACGCACGAACATTTTAGATTAACTAATAGTACAAATAATTTCCTTTTTAAGCAGGCAGAATTAACTGTTTGAATTCATTTGTTAATGCCCGATTATTGGTGATTACTTAATTTCATGTCTGATTAGATTGTAGTAATGAAGATTTGCTCTAAATTTGGAAGCAGGCGGTTTTAAGCACAGTTTTTCCAAGGATTGTATTATTAATACTTGGGCCCCTAACAATCTCTGGACTTGTCGGTGCTGAAGGGTCTGAGCTGGAATTGGCTGCAAATATTTACTTATTTGTGTTTTATTATTGTGTAAAGAAATAAACCAGGTTAATGTTAATTAATATTTTCTGTTATTTATACCTTAATTTTATTTTATATTTGTGTATTACGTAGCAATAGTTGAATTGCGGTCTGAAACATTTTAATATTGTTGCCGGATGTTCTTAGACATTTTTGAATTATCACAGTTAAGTGATATCGTATGCGATTCAATTTTAGATTTATTTATTATTTGGTTTTGTGATTGGGGTTGGCTAGATGAGGAACACAAATATTAGGTTTGCATAATATTAACACATTTTTCAATAAATAAATAAGAATATCTTATTTGATTATTCCATTAATTTTTTTTGGAAAAATTCAGTCTTTTTGAAATCAGTTTATTAAGGATATAGGAAACATTGTTAAAGTTGAACATTTTTAAAAACTATAATAAAGTTCCATTGCTTAATTAAGTAATTTTTGTTAATTTAACACATATGTGGTAAGGCTAAAAAGTACTTAGACTCTACCAGAAATAATGAATGTATTAAGTAAAATTTTGCACATAAAGTAATAATCATATTTAAGTATGAAATATATGATTTGTTTAAATATTCTAATTTTTGTTTCCACTTGATATGATAAATTCAAAATAATATTTGAAAATGTAGAATTCAGAAATGTGATTCGGTTTTTACTAATGAAGGAATCTACCAACCAGGAAATTATTAATGAGTAGAAAGGGATACACGACGAAAAAGCCCCGTCTAAGGCTATCATCTATACCTGGATCCACGATTTTTCATCTAGCAGTACAAGTGTTTATGAAGCATCCAAAAGTGGAAGACCTTCCAAAATTAATGAAGAAATGATTACAAATTTGAAAGAAAAAGAACGAAAAAATAGCTGTCTGAGAAGCTATATGTATGTAAAAAAAACCACCTCGTTGCTTCTAGTCCAAATTGAGTTCTAAAGTTATGTAGGAGGTTCGTGCCTAAATTTCAAACATCCAAAATGATGGCTAGACGAAAAATGGCCTGTGAAAGGAATCGTAGACTTCTGGATGTTGTAGGACCAATTTTTTATGGAATATAATAACTGTAGATGAGACGCTATTGAGTCTCTTCCTTACTCTAAAAGAGTCAAAGACATGGGTTTTGCTAAATGAATAGCTATCTAAATTCTTATGTCTGGGAATTTCGCATCGTAAATGTGCCGTCTTTTGGGATAGAAAAACCATCTTGAATCTAGATTTTACTGAAGAAATCATAAATTCCGATTACTACAGTAATTTCTTACTTTAAACCCGAACTATCCGATGCAAGCCACGGAACCAGGATCTTTTTTGCTCCATGATAGCACTCCTATTCACATATCAAAGAAATTACAAGAAACATTAACAAAAGCTGGATTTGTGCAACTGGGTCATTCCCCTTACAGTCCAAATCTAGAACCAAGTGATTTCTAGTAGTTTAACTATCTGAAGAAAAATATGTGGGAACACAAATGTGTTTCAAAGAGTAATATAAAGGATTTTTTATATAGAAATTCCTTGTGAAGAAGGATCAAAATTTCTTTGAAATGGGCTTTAATGGAATGGTCGACCGGTAGAAAAAGTGCTTCGATGTAAACGGTTGTTGTGTCTTGAAAGGAGACATGTACAGTGCTGTCCATATGTTTGGAGCCAATCTGTAAAAATACAAATAATTGTAGATGAACTATTTTAAAGTTTTCACTAATTTATTAAATAAAAACTACTTTAATCATATTTTACACATTGTTATCTAATA
>JBBMKC010196310.1:0-14707 GCA_037834085.1 Bipalium vagum | reverse complement strand
CAATTCCGAAAGCAACGTTCAAAGCCGAATTCAAAACTTGAATTTGTTTTTGCACATATTCTGGCATAAACGGAACATAAACATGCGCATGGACTGCTCTACCGCTGAGCTACGTCCCCCATTCATTTGTCATCTAAACTCCTTACATGCTGACAGGTTATATTATGAATCAACTGATTTGTCAAATAATGCTTCTTTTAAAGCTTCTGTGTATTGGATTAGTGGTTTCATGAAAAGGTATGATTTAGGTCGCTTAGAGGATCGACAACATTATTTTTTGGTATGCTAAGATACAACTCCTTCATATATTAGAAGCCAGGGTTGCTTCTGATTTATAGTATCATCATCTTAATTCTGAGCATATTTGCCATTTAATATTGCAAATTCAGTAAACAATAATAATTTTAATTTAAGATAATTTACATTTTCCTTTTTATTTTCTTATTAAGTAATTTTCATATTTTCTGTATTAAAATAATAGTAAAAAAATGATAGTAATCTTTTATAGAATAAGATAGTCAATGAACAGAGACTATTGAAATTAAGGATTCGGCGACTTGAAGGATTTGAAAGACATGTTTTAGAGAAGGAAGCCGATTTCCTCTGCTGTTTATAAAAGATGAATGATAATATTTATTATTATTAACAAAACATAGGTTTCATACAAGAAATTTTTCCGTAACATACTTGAATTACAGTATTCAATAAGAAATAATGCAATATTCACTGTCTCAATCAAGAAGACTGGAAAATATAATTTTCGATAAAAAAGAAATCTATGATGTGCTGGAGAAAATTATTTTTCATAATTCCTGAAAAAATACTTTCAATTGTATTGATTTAAATTAAATGAAATTTAATCCCGGATATAAAGATTTTTCTAATATATTTTAATATTCAAAACAATTTTTATTTGTTTTAATTCATGTCTTTATATCGAGATGCTAGGTTAATGAAAGTCAATAAAGACCACTTATCTTTCTTGACTGGCACATTTAAGATGGTGTCGCTGTGATGATTTTCTATTAATTACTTATTGATTTCTTCAAAATATTTTTAGAACTCTACAAGGCTTTTAATTCTTTGAAGCATAGTGGAATTAAATCAGTCACTTTTTTGATATTAAGGATACATGGTTAACTATTTTTAACGTCCTCAAAAAATTTAAACACACATACACAACAGATCGAAATTCATCTCATTCATCCAAAACCAGTTGAATTATTCATCGAGACGTGTCGTCCTAATTCCATTTTTTGTTATATTTCCCAAAAAACCATGTTTCTCAAACAGCTAAGGATTATTAAAAACTCGGAGAACAAAAAACTATTAAAAAGATAAGGGTTTTAATTTGAAAAGACAGTACTTATATTTTTAAGTGAAATCATTACTATTAGGTTTTCATGAAAGTTATTTTGTTTTTTATATTTATAATATAATATTTTAAAAAATCCATTTTATTTATACTGAATCTGCATATTATGGCACTATGATCATTCTGGATATATATATAGATATAAATATACTAATTGGAAACTATGATAAATTTTGTTGTGATCCATGAATTATATTATTAAAAAAGACCATTGAAAAGAAGTGAATTTACTATTTTGAAAATATATTCACTTTCTTAATAATATGGAATTAAACTTTCTTACCTAACAAAAATCAATAACTGAAAACATTTAAGTCTCTCAAGATAGCTCACACCATACCATATCAAAGAAAACCTTTGTACACATCGGAAGATCTAAATAAACAGATGCTGAATCAAATCTTTCATTTTTTTCTGAAAAATATTTTCTCATTATTTCTCACTTCGAAAATTTTACACCTTATTTATAGCACCAATTAGACCTCTGTCCACATACCCCTGAAGAATAGTTTTGGTCAAAATTACCCAAATTGTTTCACATAAAGAACATTATTGGTGGTTTTATTTTTTGAAAATAAATAAAAGCAACTTAAGGACACCGTTTTCTGGTATAATTTTTATATTTATACAATGATTTATTTAAAAAATTTATAATTATATGTAATTATAATATAAAAGAATAAAACATTGGTTTTTTATCTATTAGAACATCAACTTCTACAGTTTATATGTGCGAATATGGAACCAACCATACATAATTGATCTTGCTAAAGATTTTCTCTTCGACCTTACCTGCCAGACCGAAATTCAGCAAGAGGAATTCACGGAAGGTCAAGTCATAGATAGGTCAGGTCTAGTCTTAATTTTTATTTATAATTTTTTTTAAAATTAAATCTGACTGTAATACTTGCAATTTCATAGGAGAAAATAGTATGGCTATTTTTGTTCAGTGGAATTTTTGTTATCGTGGAAACTGTTCGGAAACTATTCAATGAATATCAGACCCATCTCAACATGAATATTGTTGGGGTTTAACACCGACAAAGTTATTTTATTGATGTGTATAAAAGTTTTCTTAAAGGCTCACCAACTCCCTTTATGAAGAAAATGTATATAATAAGAGAAACTGAAAATAATTAAGAGTCACAGTTGATTAATTAAGAGTAACAAAATTTTAAAACTTATTCATTTTTTCTACAATAATATTTTGTTATTATTATCGAATTAATTATATTTATATCCTCTTGATTAAGAAAAATCTAAAAGCTCTTGTGTTATAAAAATCTTACACTAAACCATAGAGGTTAGTAGAGTAATATTGCGGGAAAACAATAATAAAAGAATACGAAAATATTAAAAAGAATCGATAATGTAAAACAATGTTTAATTATCGAATTTTCATTAATGAAGTTATTACTTTTTCAAAATTAAATAACGCAAATGTTTTTGAGGATCAATTTAGTTGATTTTTTGGAGGTGCTTCTAATAAAATAAGAATTAGAATATTTTTCTTTTCTTTCTAAATATTTTTTAGGAAAATGTTCCATTGAGAGTTTCATTGTCTGAAGATATTTTTATCATAGAAATTCTGTATTAGTTAATATTTCTCTCTGAGATTCATTGATCGTCCAAAACATTTCGGGTTAGTTGGTTCACCTTCTGTTTACATTGAATGCTTTATTTGATTTCCACACAAAAATTCAAATTTCTAGACTTTTGATTTCATTCAACTTTATAACATTTGCTAAACTGGAATTTTTTTGAAGATTTAGCATTTCTAATGATTATTTCAAGAACTTTTTTCTGTCAATATCAGTCAACAAAAGCTTCCTTCTATGTTATATACCGTATCACACCAATCTTCATTCTCGATACAGTTGAAAAGTTTACAATGAGTTATTTAATATTACAATATATGGTACATCAAAAAAAAGTTTCTCGTCAATTTGATTAGTTTCTGATATATTGACAACATCTTTGAGTTATTTTTCAACTGTTTTTGTTTTTACTTAACCCTCCCAGGCTAACTTACGGATATCTTTGGTGATGAAAACAAGATTTATATCCTGGAGATCAACCATAAGGGATCATCAAAAATAGGAACACATTGCTGCTTCAAATAATATCCAAAAAAATATCATATTAGAAAACCCGTTCCACTGAATTATTCAAAAATACCAAGACAAGATTTTTTAATTTTCCATCAACCTCAATCCTTTAGGGATAATCTCTTCCATCTCTGCTATACGGCTACAACCAGATACTCTACAAATTTGTGTACGGAAACATTCGGATAGCCGTCCCTATACTCTCTCCGTCCGATATCATATTCAAATCTTCAATAAGACATAGTAAACATATTATCATGCATTCTTTTTCATCATTTATTCTGCTTTTTCATGAATAAATGAGAAAACGTTTTAAAAATCAAACACTTTATACTATTCCTTCATATATAACTCAATTTATCTCATGGAAAACACATTTGGAATTTCCTTTCTAACCTTGCAACCGACCAACATTTCAATGACTTTTTTTATTAGAGAAACCCTTCACATGTGACCAGATCTCTTACATAAAATACTTTATCTATTCCTTGTTAGCTCCGTAAGTCTGACCTTCTTTTTATCTTCTAATGGTGCCTTTATAGATTTTAATATCAATCATTTGTTTCTATTGTTTAGAACCATTCCATCAATTAATTTGATGAGATATTTCTATCTCTTCGAGGCTTTCCAGTTTTCTCAATTCATTCTCCTTTTCCATCTCAGGGTTCTTAATGTATTATTCCTTTACGTAAATCATTAAATATTCACAAAACAAAATTCCATAATAGAGGTAAATAAGAGTTACTCTTGTCATTCATTCTGAAATAAAATAATATAAATTCTTTCTATTTCCTATTTACAAAATATAAAAACGAACAAGTTTTACGAAAACCACGGTTAAAAAGAATTTAGTTATGAAAATATCTATTCAATGAGAAACTGAAAGCTTCAATGTTTGAAAAGGGTACTTAACACTTTGGCGCCATTGTTCTTTGAGATGGTCCTAGATGAGTTTTGGATTTAAGTTATAAACAAGAATAATAAATAAAAGTATAAATCGAAGTGAGAAATCGCTAAAATTAGACCTTACCTGACATAAAATTATTTATTAATAAATTCTGTGTCAAATGATATAACTTGATGTGAGAAAGAAAGAAATCTTTTATCTCTAATAGATCTTCTGAAAATGTCGATCTTTAATAAAGAAATAAATTAATTAATAGTTGATTATAATTATAATTATTCTGTCAGAAATAAATTAATTAATAGTTGATTATAATTATAATTATTCTGTCAGTCATCTGATCATCAATTTCAATAATGTTGTTAATTTTATTTAATAAAAAAAATCTAATTTTTTCCAATGTGATTAATATTCTTATTTCGTTCTTTTTTGTTTAGTTATTCTAATTTGATTAATGCAGAAAGAATTTTATATTTAAAGGCTTTTAAAATTGAACTCAAATAAAATCAGAAATAATTTTATAAATACATTATGCTAAGTTGAAAAGCGTTTAGAAGTAATGTATTTCATTAGTCTTAGTAGTTTTTCTCTATAAATTATCAAATTATCTATCATTAAAAATAAATTAAGCTACAAAAATATGATCATTCGTTAATGGAATGTATAATAATAATAATTAATAATATCTTATAATATTATTATTAATTTTATTATTTGTATTACTTTCATTCTTTTCTTATTTTTCTAACGTTTATTATTTTTATTATTATTATTTAATTTTTATTATCATTATCTAACATTTTATTTCTTAAGCTTAAATAATTGCTTTATATGCATTTAAACAAATGACAATTATTATTGAAATATGTACAATGTATTTTCAACAAAGGAAATTAAGATTGCGTTTAGAACAATTATTATTGTTCGAAATTCATTCTTAAATTATTATCAAAAAATGAAATCCGTATAACAACCATATATTTTTTTCTTAATGAATAATTAAATTAACGTTTAATTATTGTTAATAATTTTCTATTTATTAAAAAAACTGGCTGAAAACACTTATTTAGGTATTTTCTAACTAAAATAAATTATACATTTATTTGATATTTTTATATCATTAGTTGTAATGCAATAAGTAGTGTTATATTTGGTTTTCCGAAGGAAATTTAATTAATGATAAATTATGTGGGTCAAAATAGTAATATGCAAGGTCTTCCAATAGAAGCTTTACTACTTTTAACATATTAAATACTAAGTAGTTTTTGTTTAAATAAATTAATATTTAACATTATTCTAGCTAAACATTTGAAAATTAAATATGGATCGTTATAATTTGCAACAGCGGGCAGAAATTGTCAAAATATTTTATCAAAGGGGTAGTTCAACTTCAGTAACTGTTAAAAAATTAACAGTTACTGAAGTTGGGGAAAAACAAATGTCCATTAAAACCAACAATTTACAGTCTTGTTAAGACTTCGCCAAAAGTTACTTTATGATGTGGAATATGGCCAAGAGATGTAATTGGTCCATACTTTTTTGAAAATGCTGCAGGTAAAACAGTTACAGTAACAGGAGAGAGATATCGACACATGATCGACAACATTCCTTAAACCTTATCTGAATGATTTTAATGTGGAGAATATTTACTTTCAGCAAGATGGTGCCACATCCCATACACATAGGAAAACAATTGCATTATTACACGAAACTTTTCCATCTGGCGTGATCACACGTTTCTGTGATGTTGATTGGCCTCCCTGATCTCCTGATTTACGGCTCCAGACAAAAGTTTATATTAATCAACCAAAAACTATTACACAACTCAAGGACAACATTCCGGAACAAATCGATATGATCTCAATTGACTTATGCCAAAAAGTTATGAAAAATCCCATAAAAATAGCTCAAACTTGTAAAGCTGCCAGAGGCGGTCATTTTAATGACATCATATTCAAAACATAAATTATTGTGTGTTTAAATAAAGGTATAAATAAAATTAATTGGCTTTTTAATTTTTATGTACGGAGAAATAGCGACTTTAAGTAGTAAAGTTTTTTTGGAAGACCCTGTAAATATAATGCTATATATTTCTGAGTCGCATTAATTAGAGGGTTTTCATTAAAAACTTAAGAGATGTGATAAATTGAAACAAATAATAATTAAAAACTGATAATCAATCGTTTTTCTCATTTTAGTCGAATGTGATGTTTCCATTAACCTTCCTGAAGAATAAGACTAACATGTGTCCACTAAAAATGAGAGAAATGTTTAAATTATTTTAAATCTACAAAGGCAATATTTTGAAACTACAAATCATATTCTGTGATTATTATTAATTGCGATTGATTAATATTTTATATCGGTAAAAATTGTCAACCCAAATAAGATCAATTTATAAATTGTGTATTCATTTCAAAAGAAGAACCCAGTCAAACCATAATCTTTTATTGTAAATTACGTTTTGTGTGAAGGCTATATAAGATAAATCTTGTCCAGGATATTACAAAGGAAGTAGTATGAAATTAGTCACTTAACATAAGCAGGAAGTGTATGTATGGCTAGAAATGAATAAATATACATCATTAATTGAAAAAACATCTCATTCACAAGACTTGTGTTTCTATGTATCAAACTCTTACATGAATAAAGTCATCAAAATAAAGAACTGAAAACCAAAAACCCACAGTTCGTCCTAAATGGAGTTTCCTTAAATCGCAATTGCAAAATAAAGAAACTTTACTAATGAGTCTTATTCCAAAATAAGTAAAGACTTGATGTCAAACTGAAATATGTCGCTAAATTAAAATCCATTTATTGATTGATATTTTTAATAAATAATTGGTCTCATAATAAAAAATTAAAACAAAATTAATGTAATACATTTATTTATATATTAAATAAAGGAAGAACACTTCAACTACTATTTTTAGTGAAATAAATATTACGTTCAATTTTAATTTAATGAGTTCGAACAATACCGATAATATGGCAGTGAAAGGCTTTCCCTTATTTTGGGACAAACCTTTCCTATTCTGGAGCAAAGAATTTCCATCGATTGATTTATGGATTTTTTATATTACCATTTTCAACCCTTTCTCTTAAGAAAAATAAATATTTTGGAAATAATATATCGAATTTAATATTGAAAAACGGTTAATATAATTAAATCAAGTGCAAAATAAATATTTTATTTAATTTCACTTTAAAAGTGTAAAACGACTTTTGTGAATTTAATTATTTTTTTATCATTTTTATATAATATAAACTTTTTAAAGACCTGTTCAATTAAAATGTTATCACCACTTTTGCTTGTCTTATCAATAAATATTAACTTAGTAATAAAGTCAATTGGCTTTATTTTGGATTGATAAAAGATTTTCCCGAGAAAATGATTTTCAATGAAAATGATTTAATAATTTTTTAAAAATAAATTATATTACAATTAACATATTTTACATCTTCAGGTCGTGGGCGGGGTCCGGAAGGGTAATTCTCCCAATACTCTTTCTCGACATGGAAGACAGCATTGAACTGTTCATCAGTGATTCTGGAAAGGTTGCTAAAAACCACTCCATGTCTTTACAGGACATTCAAATTAATTGTATTTTGCTTAAAAGAAAAGGTTAAAATTATATAATTGAGGAATATATTATTATTTTGGTCTTTTTTAATAAAATTTTATTATTTTTTAAAATAATTTTGTTATTATTAAGTCAATTATATTTTATGTTACTAATATGTTCTAAATTATGGTTTTAATATTTATAACAAGATTTTTATATTTAATTAATTTCTTATTATTTTTTCTTTTCGACAAATCAAATTTTCGATAAATTTAGAAATATTTTATTGATTTATAATAAGTTAAATTTTCATCAATGTTAATCATTTTATTATCATTTATTCTTTTGTTATTTTGAAATTAATTTATTATTTTTAAATTTAATTATAATTATGTATGACAGTTATTTTATTTTATAATGATATATTAAGTAAATTATTTGTTTTATTAAATTTTTTATATTTTTGTTTTTAAATTTTTAATTTATTTAAAATTTAATATAATTATAGTAAAGTTATAATATCTTTGATTACAATTCATATTTTGCAACTTGGCTGTATTTGACATTAACAGGAATTGGAAATAGGTACTAATGTAATATAATATAATATTTCCATGGATATTGCTGTTTTGCGTCAAGTATAGCCGACAGATTTTTTGATTTCCTTCAAAACTGACCACTTAATACTTGACTAAGTGACTTCTGATGCTCAGTTCTGATTGGTATCTTCACTTTGTCTTTACTTTATTGGAGTATTTCCTTTTAAAATTTTCCAAATGTATGATTGGTCACAATTACATTTTCGAATAGCTTGTCGTTGTGAAACATGTTCATTGCTTTAAACATGGCTTGAAGAGCATTGATACTCTTTTTCTTCATTTTTGAGCAGTTCTACCACTTCACTAAACTCTTTCATCTCCAGTTTCTTTTTCAACATTTTGAATTATTCTATATATGATACTTTTACCTTCAGCTCGAAGCCTTAAATAATATTTGTTCAAGAGCTTTCTGTCGATCCCGATAAAATGAGCCACAAAACATATTTATTTAAACAAATATATTTATATTTTATGTCTATAATTAGAGATTTTCGAATTTTTGTGTTCAAATACAATACAATGCTCTCAAAAGGCTTCCATATAATTGTTTGCTCTCTCCAGTAAATGTTCTTTGATCTTTCCATGAATGGTGCACATTTAAACATTTTCCCGTCGCAAAGAATAAGATCTTTTGACTTATTTTGATTGATTACTGATTGTAAATATTTTATGGCGAAAAAGTATTTTGATGAAATTGGCTGTTGTAACTGGTGACAAGAAATTTTTATTTTACAAAAATAAAATAAAATATTTGCTAATTTTAATGAAAGAAAATTATTACTGCAGTATTGAAGTGGTCTGGAGTCATATGACCCTAAGCGATAGCTGGGGTAGAGTAAGGCACATTTGGAATAAGTGACATTTATGCTCGGGGTCATCCCGTTTAGGAAACTAATACTCATTACATTCGCAGTAAAACATTGCATTCTTGGAAATTTTTAATTGACCATTTTAATAAATATATTTTTTACGTGATTAATTAATTTTATTAATAATTGAAACGAATCAATAGTGTGTCGATATGCACTTACTTAAATTAAAAATTGAATACCCTTTACTAATGTAATGTCATTGAGGCTTTTTCGTATTATTATTTTGAAATAATGCGAATAAATGCTCTTTAACCGGAACATATTATTCTATCTTTTACAAATGAGTGTCACTCTTAAAGAATATACCTTGATCATGCACAGATATTAATCCACCAAAAACCAACCTGCTTTCATTATTTCTTTGCACCAGGATTGTAATCGAAATTCCAAGGGTTTCAAATACAAGGAAACATTCGACCAAAGAGACTGTGAACCTTTAAACATCATTTATTTTTTATGGTTTAAGCATTGAAATTGAGCCTTTTACAATATTATTTCTTTATTTAATAAGTAATATAAATATTAAATAAACATAAAACGAAAAAGATAATTTATTTAAAATATTTTCCATCGTTAATAATAACTTTCTCCCATTTTCCAGGAAGCTAATGAATTCCTCTATAAAAAGAAATCGATATCTTTGTTGGCTGTCCTTAATCCATTTTTCAGCTCCCTCTAAGCATTGGAAACGCTTCTCAGAAAGTGAGTGTGTCATATACCGAAACAGATGGTAGTCAGAAAGGGCACAGTTTGGTTAATAAGCAGCATGGAGTAGCACTTACCATTGAAGCAACTCTAACGTTTCCTGCACTCATTTGTTGACGTGTGCCCGAGCGTTGTCTTAATGCTTTTTCTCATAACATATCAACAGAACTGACTTTTCACAATTTAATAATAATAAAAATATTTATAAAGTGATCGATGTTATTACTAAAGAGTTCCTTACTTTACCTATAAATATTCCCATATTACTTCGACCTTGAAATAAATATAAAAAGTATGAAATGTGTTAATTTATTTTAATTAATTTAATTGCAGACCAGTACTCATATTTTAATGTCGAACAATGTTCAGAAACGATAGACAATATTCCAAAGATTATTTATCAAAAGTATGCTGTACTTTTAACTGATTTCTTTGTTATTATTCTATGAAATATAATACATAATAAAAAAAATAATGCACACTCTAATGACTCAATTTTCTTTCTCAATCCAAACTTTCAGTAAAAACTTTTACTGAAATTGTATTCAAATTGCCTCAATGTTGTTTTTAGAAATTTATTTTATTCATCTTTAAACTTCCGGGAAACCATCAGAATGATGATTGGGAATAAACAAATATTCACAACATGTTGACATTAACTGTGCAGAGAAAAGTAATTGACTCGTTTGAAAGAAATATTTCAAAAATAATAAATAAATGCATAAGGAGGTTAATCAGACCATGGAGATTTTTAATTTCAAAATCACATATTTTAATATAGTGACTTTATTAATATATAATATTTAAAACAATAATTATTAAACATTTATTTATAAATACTGCATTTAAAATTCATGGTTATAAATAATATTTTTTGTATAATTTAATAATATTTTTTTAAAAATATTATTTTTGTTAATAAATAATAAAATTTAATAATTAATTATTTTAATATATTTTGAATTTGAATTTATTATTTTTATTACAATATGATTCGTGTGGTTTGATTAAAATAATCTTATATGTATCTTTTTCCATTTTAACGTCTTTAAATGGGGTCTTATTAATGTGACTGATTTCATCTTAGCTGTCAAGAAAACAATTTTCACTTCTTATTCAAAGGAGAACATAACTAAAATTTGAACATACCGCAATCAACTTCGATAACTTCGAATATTTAAAACAATTAAACACTGACATTAAATTTCGGTAATTCTATTTCTTAGTAAAATGTAAATTGAACATATTTCGCTGAGGTCCAAAATTGGATACATACTTTATACACACAGTATATTTCAGATTTTTGACAACATTAATAAATTATTGAAGAATCTTACGATCATGGATTATAAATCGATAGATTTTAATAACATAAATCATTATTCAACTGTGATAATTGATTTCCTTAGATTTTAATAATAATGTTGAGTTTCTCAAAGGCTCAAAAGTTTCTTGAAGAAATACAATACCCCATAAAATACAGAATTTGTTATCCAGAAGAATTAAAAATTATATTTAATTATGTTTATCACGTTGGGATTGTGTTTATGTTCCCCACCAGAGAGCTACTGTAAGACTCAGCTGATGGCTTATTAAAACAAAATGTAAGATTGTTTATGTTTTTCTTTATTGTTTATTTTTCTTTAACGTTCTTTAATATTAGTAATTGATAATTATTATTTTAATATCTTTTTTAATTTATTAATTGTTTTAATTAACCTTTAACTTTAATAGACATTTTCTTTTAATTGATTGATCTTGTTGACTGACAGTATTCAAGACATTTAAGACATTCGAGACATAATTGCTTTTGGTGATTCCTTTCATTGAGTTAGCCGATTTTGTGTAATTGTTATCATTGTGATTTTGTATTATCCATAGTGATATAAATACAAAATATTGCTTTACGGATTTTTGTTATTTTGCACCATCTAAGAGTTGGAGTCAGGTTAAGGTGGTACACTAAATATTGAACAATAATAATAATAATAATAATAATAATAATAATAATTTTATTATTTTATAATTTTATGATAATGATTTGAAAACAAGTTATTTCTCGTATTTAATTAATACTTAATATTTTTTTAATCAAATTTGTTTTTCACTTGATGAAATATTATGTTCCATTTATAATTTAAGATTAAAGATATTTTATTTCGAAATTCATGGAGATAAATATTTCAAAGGGTTTCATTTGTTTCCATTTGCTTTTTAAAATAGATCAATATTGCTTTTTTAGGAAATCATAAATTATTTTACCTTTAAAAGTTAAATTTTAAATTCCCTACTTTTAATGAAGTAATAAAAGCATCCGTCTGCCCATATCAGCTTTTACAGTAGAAATGTGAGTGAGTTTCGAGAGTTTATATTAAACAAAAATATAACTTATTAAAGTCACATTTTATATCATGATCACTTTCATTGTTATTTATTATTTTATATTTTTAAATCTAGTTGGTTTGAGAGAAGGACTTCAAACAAAAAAAATTAATAATATAAAGTGGTGATAATAAACAATTCTCTTATCTTTGCAATTTCAATTTGAAACAAAATTTTAATTTTCCAGAATGAGAAGCCTATTTTTAATAAAATAAATAAATAAATAATAATAATAATAATAATAATAATAATAATAATAAAATATTAACAATAATAAATTTAATACGTTTTTATTTATTATAAAATACAGATTTAAGTAACTAATATTTTACCTAAGAGACTAAAAGTTTACTAACTACAAATAAAATAATAATACTAATAATAAATAATATTAGGATCATGTTTTTTTTTCAGACCCATTTGGGTCCAATTAAAACATGACATAATTCAATGGGTCGGAAAAAACATGACACATTTCATTTAAATAATTGCAAACATGGTATAATAATGATATGCAAATATAAAATAAAGAAAAAATAATAAAAATTAAAATATTATTTTTTAAATAATTCAAATATTGAATTCGGTTCCTTCCGTTCAAAGTTTTGTCTCCAAGTCCACTCGGCTAAACAAGAATCCAGTACGCTTCCATAAATTCCCTTTAAAGGTTTTGACTTACTTTTAAAAACTCCCTAGAAAGACTCAATTCTCTGGATATACCATCCATTCTCCCTATTCACAAAATTATGCTTGTGATTAGCTGTTACATGCTGATATCTTCCATAATTGGCCAATTTGCAATGGGATTTCCACTCATCACTCATTATACATAAGCCTTTTTTCACTATAGATCTTAAAATAAACAGCAAAATCCAGGCACTTTTATCGTTCACTAAGGTTAAAAATATTTTTACCTTTTCTGAATCATCAATTATCCCGAACACTCATAATTCGTGTTCCGGTGCTCTGCCTTTGTGATACTTAAGCTTGAAAATGAAATAATATGTTATTTGACTAAAATTTTTTTTGTTATTTTTGTAGTCGCTCCATCCCCTGTCACTATGTGGACTATTCATTATTGTTCATTTTTAATGAATGGTCAAAAAAATTGACTGATTTTTAAATATTAAAAATATGATCCTAATATTAATAATAATAAGAAGAAGAACAAAAAGAATAATTTAAGTTCTGTTCTTATTATTATTATTATTCATATTATTATTAATTTTGTATAAATTTTAGAGCAAGCATGAAAAATGATGATTACTTGAAAGGAGTTCATTTCCAGTATCATTTTGACAGTCAAGGAGAAAATCTGGGCGACAGTCATATCAAATTAGTCAGTTCAATTTTTCCTGCTCCAAACGTCTCAGTTTTGACAAACGTGATATACAGCTGTGTCTTTAAAGTCTGTGAAGATTCCTCATGGTGCTTGCAGGTAAACAAAGTTTGATCTCAGAAGGATTGATAAATTAATTCTCAGCCTAGTCATTCCTTTATCATATTTTTTATTATAATTTCGAAAAGCGTATACTCTGTTCTAATTCTTAAATTTCTAAATAAAAATAATTTGAGACAGAAACAAATAATAAGCAAAAAATAATAAAAAGAAAAATATGCAATAATTGATTTAATTATAAAAATTTTAAATAATTCTGGTTAATTATAAATATGAGAAAATTTAAGAAAATTGGTATTTATTATTTTTTTTTATTATTTATTTAATAAAACATGATTGCTAGTTTTCAAGATATGATTTTATTTAGTTTATTTATATTTTCATTTTAACTATTCAGAAAATTTTTTTTTAAAAATTATAAATTTTAGAATAAAATAATAGTAATAATAAAATTATTATTATTATTATTATTATAAAATAAAAAGAATACAAATTTTAAATAATTATTTCCATTTGAAAATTTTTTCAATAATTTTATTCATTTAATTTCTAAAGTTTTCATTAAATATTAATTGTAGTTTGAGAATATTGCTATTGAAGAAAACGTCCCCACCCAGAAACAATGGAAGCATGTAGGCTTCAGGTTCATAATGAAGCAAGTCCAGATTCAAGTTTTTTCATCAAAAGTTGATAGGAAAATTGTTTTACTCAAAAATGGTAAGTATATTCAACAATATTATACATTATTATTATTATTATTATTATTTTTATTATTATTATTATTATTATTATTATCA
>JBBMKC010196299.1:0-14707 GCA_037834085.1 Bipalium vagum | reverse complement strand
CTCAGTCGACAAGAACCTTGGCCTCAAAATTAAATGTGAGCGCGACAACGATCCGAAGAGCAATTCATGAAGATCTCCGATGCAAAAGTTATAGATTAAAATTACACCAGATGCTATCTGACAATATGAAGATCAAGAGACTGGGGAGGAGTTGAAAACTGCTAATTTATCCAAAATTGATCGATCCATTTTCTTTATTAACTGACTATTACTAGTATCTTTAACTATTTATAATCCCATTATACATTAAACCCAAATTTAATTTTACAACCCCGTCACACAACCAGCAAAATCTCACAACACTAGGGTTGTCAGATTTAATTCGTCCAATAACTTAATAGCGAAAGTGGCATATGAGCGAGGTGGAATAGAAACAAGATTTAACTGTATTAGATATTTTGATGATTTAAAAGGATTGTTCGATTTTGAATGATTTATAACAAATACTTTTTTCAAAATATTTATTACACTGCTCACAATAAAAATTAATATTTAGTTGATTAGTCATTTTATAAAAGTTTATTACCTCGAAGTTTAAGGTTAAGTAGAATAAAATTTTTGATTTTTTTTAATTACGTTAATCAAATATTTAATTAATAAGGAAAAATCGTGAGAAGATTACTGAGTGATTTTAATAGATTTTTTTAAAATTTTTGATAAAAAATTAAGATTACAACCAGAAGAAAGTTTTTAAATTGATAACTGTTAAGGTTATTTATCCTTTAGTCGCCTTTCGTATTTATATGATACTTTTGTAGATACAGTATTGTAGTAGAGGACTCGGAAATGAAACCAATGGATGGTTAATCAAATCAATAGAGTACAATACTAAAGCTTTCAAAACAATTTTAAGTTCTTATTTTAACACTTTTGGAATCAATTTTAGACTGGAAAGGTGAGAAAAATAAACAAATATCTCCTTTTCCTTAAATGATCTTCAAAAATAAGCGCGATATAATATCTTTGTAAACTTAATTCAAAGTAATGAACTGAAATGGATTCTTTTTAAAAACTGTAAATGTCCATTAGAGTAAATCGATTATGGTTCTATCCCAAAGGTTTATTCCAAATTAATTTTACATAAAATATACGATAGTGAGACATGCATGATCTCAGCTCTTTTTGAAATTTTAAGTGTCTTTCGGCATTGGTATCTATTTTAAGAAAATGCGTCTGCAATTTTTTCGAAATCTGGATCCCTGCATATATTTTATCCGCTGTAATAGATTCCGGTTCTTCTTGTCAATTTTCATAATCTATCAAACTATTGATAATGTCACTATCATCGACAGCTTGGTCCTCAATCATCTCGTCCAGGTCATTATCGTTGAAAGAGTCAAAGCCTTCTCCGCCGATGTTATGTGCGAGCGCACTAATTTCAGATAATAACGTTGACGCGTTTTCGGTAACGTTTCGATTAATTACACATTCAGGCCAGATCACTTTCCAGCACGAATTTAATGTGTGTTGTTTGATTTGTCTAATTGCTGCAATAATATGGTTTATGCAATCTAAAATTGAGAATTTTTTTCAAACTTCAGTCAGGCTTAATTTATCGTTCTCTAGCTTTTTTTAAAATGTAGCTGAAAGTTAATTTGATATAGCGTATCTTAAAATTTGCGATTATGCCCTGATCCAGTGGTTGTATAAGGCTAGTCGTATTTGGTGGTAAAAACACCATTTGTACATTAGGATGTTCGATACAGGGATGACCGGATGCATTATCTACAATTAGCAACACTTTAAACGGAAGACCCATCTCTTCCATGTATTTTTCAACTTCTGGTACAAAACAATCGTTGAACCATGTTGCAAATACAGCTGATGTGACCCATGCTTTTTTATTGGCCATGAAGTGTACTGGATATTCAGATAAATTTACGTCTTTTAGCGCACGTGAGTGTAAAACTTTATTTATAATAAGTGGTGTCAACATCTTTGCACCAGAGGCGTTACTGCAAAGGAGAAGTATATTTCGATACTTTGCCGCTTTAAAACCACTTGCAGTTATCTCCGATCTCGCAATGAATGTTTGACTGGGCATCTTTTTCCAGAATAACCCAGTCTCATCAGCATTAAATACTTGATCTGGGCAATATCCACAATCATCAATGATTTCCGCTAATACTTTGCGATAATTCATAGCAGCCGTTTCATCGGCGGACGCTGCCTCGCCTTGTATCTTCACATTGTGAAGTGCGTACCGTTGGACAAATTCAGCAAACCAGCCGTTGCTCGCAGAAAATGTCACGTTTCGTGAACATGATGACGAACTTGGTTCTATATCCTTCAGTTGGTTGAAATAATGTCTAGCTTTTTCTTTAATTAATTCTTTGTGAACGGGGATTCGTTTTTAGTTAAATCTTTAAACCACAACACGAGAGCCTTTTCCGACTTCTCTAATACAATATTTTTCGAATACGATGCTCTTTTACTACTGTCGTTTGTTGCACTATTAAAAGATTCATATATTTTACTCGCACGTTTGTGTATAGCTCTGATCGTGGATTCACCTAATTTAAATTCATTAGCAACAGCTGTGGATCCTCCACCATCTGCTAGTCTATTTAATATTAGAATTTTTGTTTCTTATGAAATTGTCTGTCTTTTTACTTTCTTTTGGTTATAATTATTTATTTTAAGGGAGTACTTATGTTTAAAATTAAAATAAAAATCATAAAAACTACATATAAATAGAAACAAAAGTAACTAATTTATTTACCTTTAATCTCACTATAAAATGAATCCTTAATCACGTGAATCGTGATTAAACATTAAATTGGTGCTAACGCCGTTAAGATTCATATACCGCATTAAAAAAATCGCACAAAACCAATCGCACAAAACCAATCGCACAAAACCAATCGCACAAAACCAATCGCACAAAAACAAAATCGCATAAAAAATGACAGCACAAAAACAGGTTTTACTGTACATTATAATAGACTCGTAAAGTCCGAAGGGTAGTAGTCCAATACGAATTATTTAAAGCACTACTTTAGTGAACCCAGTTTAAGAACCAAATGAGTTGCATAACAACTCTAGGTTACATGTAGCAATACGAACTCTAAAAAAACATAAAGGAACTTTGATATAAAATTAGAACTCACTGGATCAATTATCTAATGATTTTGTTTATTTCGAACATTTGATAATTTCCTCTCAATAATAATTTTAAAATCATATAAGAATCTTTTAATTCATTGTACTGGAGAGCATCATTCGGGATATCATTGGAGGAATCGAAGTACAACATAAATTTTAAAACGATTAAAGGAAGGAAGTAAATCAGGTGAGAAAATCTGGATAATCTTTAACATAGACGTAAAATTGATGATGGTGAAAGACCACAGAAACCTTTTGGAATTCTACTAAAATAGCGACTATGTAAACTGAGAAGGTTATATAGCAATATCAACAAGTGTTCGTAACATATAACTTGGATGTCAGATACAAAATGAGTTTATTATTAAATAATTGAAACCCAGTTAAAATTAATTAAATCAAATGTATATATTATATAATTCTAAATATAGTCATAGTATGAAATTTTAATTTTGAAATTAACCTATCGCATTTCATAATTGAATTTATTAATTATATTTTATAAATAAAATAAAAATAAATTAATTTAAAATAAATAAAGAATTTAAAACCAATGGTTTGATAATTAAATTTGATTGAAAATTTCAGTGTTTAGTAAAAAAAATTTTATTTTTTGGATTTCAAAACTTGATGTTAACAAAGACTAATATTATATATTTTCTGTTCTCATGCTTCAAAAAGTTATAAATTGATTCAATCATAAAATTATATTATATTATATTTTAATATTATCAAATAAAAAAATTATTTATATTAAATATTTTATTTTAAACAATATTTTAAAATGTTGAATATAAAACTTTAAATCAAATATAATTATTATTAATTGTATAATTAATTTTATAACATTATTTAAAAAAATAATAAGTTCAAAAATTATTTTTGATATTTCATTATATTGAAAAAATCTTTAGATATCACAGAGTTATGTATCCATATTACCCTAGTCACGACTGAAGATCATTAAAAATGATAAGGCAAATTTGATCTAAACTTTTTTCCAATAAATAAAGGGCTGTAAAAAATATTAATGATAATTTTCTGATATAATTATATTTTTAATCAACAAATTTTGAATATAACTAACAGTGGGTTACGAAAAAAATTATTTTATTCAAAAATAAATTATTTATCATTCTAATTATAAATAAATACAAATTAAAATACATTTAAAATATGAAATTGTTGAAATAAATTCCAAATTTTCTATGGAAACAGGAAATAGACAAATTATTTTCTAAATTCACAAAATTTAATTTAAATTAGTAATTAATAATTCATTGAAATTTGTTTTAATGCTCTTGCTGATATGTATTAAAAATATTATGTTTTTTCATATAACAGAATCAAGGAGATATGGGATTATTTCTATCAAAAAATATAAAAATATATAAGGAAAAAATTCCTGTGGAAAGTTTAATTCCTGAATTATCATGATGGTTCTTTAGATCTTTTCGACAAATGCAGCTCCAACAATAGACGATAGCATTTTCCAAAGGTTTCATCTTCATTATCTGGAAATAGAAAATAGTGGAAATATCCAAATTAAATTTTTATAAATGATTTTTCAATCATAATTGATTTTCGTCTCGTCGTTTGAAATTAATTCCAAAAATATTTTCATCAGTCGTTTTCGTGGGGAATTTTTCAGAACAAGACTGAGATATGATTGATATTGTCAAATGAAAAGCTTAGTTAAACCAAATTCATTTTCCTTTTATTTCGAAAAAGAAATGTTTTATGTTTAATTTTGGCCTTCATTAAAGGGAATTAGTCCCAAAGTTGTTTTCTCAACAACGAATAAAACATTTGAAAAAAAATTGCAAATACCAAATTGATGCAGCTTCCCATTACGATATTGTGATCATTATTTCACTGTCCATATCGTTGGAATTCTTACTAATAAAATGATCATTCTCGGTCTGACGGATTGTTTGTATGATAATCTTAGATGCTTTTTAATTCATTCTTTTGTTTTCCATTGATAATTTTAAAATAATTCCTATTTTTTATTTTAAAACTTTTCAAAATTGATGTTTTTTTTTAATTTATTATTTTGTTTAAATTCGAATGTATTTCAATTTTTATATTTTATTATTCTCAAATAGTAATAAATAATTTTTTGGAAATGAAAATTAAAACTGAATTATAAAAATTGTCTCTGAAAATTTCAATGAAAAGATAGGCAAAAATTAACTGGAATCAAAGTGCACGACAAAGTCAATCATTATCTCCAATGTAGGTAAATGGTTTTTATTTATTTTTCTATCAATTAAATTCGATTATTATGATGAGTGATTTTTTCCCTTGCATTTCATCTATGAATTAATTTTGTGTTCTGCATCTTTTTAGCTGTGATATCAACAAAATCAGCCATAGCTTTAAAGATATATTTTGAATGTCGTTTTAAAATAATAATAATACTTAAACAAATTTTTAATTCTTAATAAATTAATATTTTGTGCCCTTATTCATTTCAATAAAAATTATTTAAAATAAATATAAAAAATTAAATTAAATAAATATTAAAATTAAATTTACAATTAATTAAAAATTTTAATTAGGTGCAATATAAGATTCAAAAATTAGAAATCAGTTTAAATACTCACAGTATCATTAGGAGGGTACATGAATTCTGGTCTAAAATAAAAATTAGCAATGACTTTAGTTATATTTGAAATGAAATCAGAATAAGAATATTTTTATAAAAATATATAGATTAGTCTCCATGGATAATATTCGAATGGATGTTTTACCATTAGTATCATTCAATGCATCTTTAATAAAGATTTCAAGTCGACTGAACAAGGAAAGCCTTTATGAAGAACGTTGAGTACACTGCCAGTTGTCTCAAATTTCCGAATAAGTTTACTGCACAACAGGTGCATGGATTTTTGATTAAATTTCTTTCCCTTTAATAGCAGTTGAAGGAGAATTTGAATTTGAATGATGCCAATTTTCAAATCGAGATTCATATCTATCAGAGTTTTAATAAATATATTATTTAAAACAAATCTACTGTAATCAATTTAATATGGATTTTAAAAATAGATAAAATATAGTTTCCTAAAAATTTGGAAGGCAAAACAGCTTTTTCTGTTGTTTTGGAACAACCTTAAATTAATATAGATTTAGAAATGCATTTTGTTTAAATGAACACTTTTAGAAGGCGAAATAAATGAATATGTGAAAATTACATTTCAGACATGCACTAATGTTTTTATTTGATATACGGAAATTAGTAGCAGAAGCGCATCAAATGCTTGAGGAAACATATCATGAAGAGGCTCCATCGTTTTTAAAGAAAAAAGCCTGTTTTACCAGATTTAAATCAGACCACTTCGATTTGAATGATAAAGACAGACAAAGTCAGTCGAAATGTGTTAAAAATTGAAAGATTTGTTGAATGACAATTTTTTCAAACAGAGAAACTGATGCCCATGACACTAAATACGCATGGATCTATAATTTCCAGACCGCTACATGTATTAGGAAAATTAAAAGGAGAAAGTGTGTTCCTATTCATGTCCTATCTCTAATAGTTAAGTATTATCATATCTTTACTCGCCAGAGAAAGAAATGAGTTTTTTTGGAAATTGTTTCGAGCGATAAGCAATGAATTTATTTCCATAACCCTAAACGATAGAAATCATTATTAACTAAAGTTATCTTTAAAACGAACGAGCTTTTTGATTTTGGAACTTATATAAAAGTTATTTAACAGTTAAAATAGTACTCCAAAGACTATTAAAAACCGTTTATAATATAAAAATTTATAGTTTGAAAACAAAAAAGAAATAATTTTTCAAATTTTGATGATTATTATTATATTTATACTAAAAAGCTTTTTTAAAAACTGGTCAAATATAAAGTGATCAATAAGATGATCTCAGTAAAATAATTTCAAGCTCAATATCAAATTATAAACGAAGAAATAATTATTAAATAATAAATAAGTTTAATATTTGTCAAATTTTCTAAAGAAAATTGATTTTGATTTGGAGGTTTTTGCCTTAAAATTATGCATTCTTTGAATATTGGAAAGATCTCTATCTTGACACTTTGAATTATATTTTGAATCTTGGATAAAATCGAAAGAAAACTGTGGGTTTGGATTGGTTTATCATTATCAGTTTTGTTTTGGTTTCAATTTTGTTAATAAAGGAAATTATGTTTTATTGTTTAATTGAAATTTAATTAAATTAGGTTTAATTATAATAATTATATCAATTAAAATTTATTTAATTTTGTAATATTAACCTCATGCTTGGAAAATATTTCGCGAAGCCTCTGATGCATTTTTCTTTAGTTTATATTCGTAGTAATTTTTTGTTAAACGGCCTTTTATATTATTAAAACAAACTTAAAGTAATAAAATAAAGCTTTAGTTTAATAGAGGCTTATTATTATTTTTCAATTATTATTATTTATCAATAAATATATATAAATATTAGTCGATATTTTAAAAATATTTTTGCTTTAAAATTAGTATGTAAATAAGCGACAATAATTTTCCCTCAACCTAATACTTTAAAATTATAATTTTATTATTCAGTTATTATTGAAAGTTATTATTCTTTTTTAAAGTTATTTTAAAAATTGAAAATGATAAAATAATATTAATAAAAAATTGTCTGGATTCTGAAAATCCTAATTTTAAAAATACTTTTTTTTCATTTTGTGAAATATTTAAATAAATAATAATTTTTTTAATGTTTACAAACGCTGAAAAAATATATACTGTCTCTGGGAATAAGTTCTTAAATATTATTATCATACTCAATTACATAACAATAATGGAAAATAATTAATAAAAACAAATTTAATTTAATTTTACAATTTTGGAATTTTCAGCAGTTATTTTACACATAATTTCCTTTATTTCACAATGCCAAGTAAATTAAAAATTGAATTATAAATCAAAAGAAAGCAAATTATTTTTATTGAATTATTTTCTCTTAGAATCACATCAAATTGGCACGAGATTTTTAGAAAATATATTAATTGGTAATAGAAAATACAGACAAAACCTGTAACAAAAACGAATATTTTCTAATTAGTTAGTTAAAATCAAATATCATGACTCTGATTTAGATTCATTAAGAAAATTTAGTCACATTAATATATATAATTATAAAAAAATTACATTCTAAATCGTTTCTTGTCAATAAGGCATTGGTCTCGTTTTAGATTCTCTAAAATATGAGATATTGGAACTCATTGCGATTCAGTGCCCGCCAAATTTAAATAAATAATTGAAAATAAAATTTTGTTCGATAATCACTCTGACACACGTTGAGGCAGGAGAAAATGCATTCAAGGGTCAGATTGATCAAAAGAAGGTCATGTTATCAGTTTGATTCGATCACTGTAGAATTAGCCATGAGTGAAATCTCAATAAAATCTTGATTTTGTTCGGAATTTTTATTTAACGAAAATGTTACACTTAAATGAATTTTTATTTAAAGATAAATGTACCAGTATCATATTCAATTTAAGTTTTGCAAATTGTGAATCAAACTTTTGTTTGTCAAACTTATAATCCCTTTCTCAAAGAACTTTAATTAATAAAAAAACAAAGGTAATAATTCTGCAAGGATTGGAATAGATAAAAATCTGTTAAAACAATCCCCAGAGTGTATTGAGCCTTTTTCAAATACATGTAATAAAGATAACTTAATTATTTGTTTAAATAAATAAATATTTGACTCTATATATTGTTGATGGATTTTTCAAAAATAATCTATAATAACATATAAAAACGTCCAATGCCATCTTTATGAAATCCTGCTAAAGAAATTGCATGCAATTTTAAAACAATGCATAATTTGTCGGAAAAGATCAAAATTAAATTTTCAACAGGATGGAGCTTCTGCTCATTACTCGCTTTAAGTTAGAAATCTTTTGAATTCTACATTTCACGGAAGGTGGACTGAGAGAGTACGACTATTCCATTGGGCTGTGGGATCACAAAATTTTTTCCAAATGAATTACTTTTTTGGGGATATCTAAAGGTAAGGATTATGTAAGAAAACCAAAGAAGCTAAAAATATTTGAAAGGTGCAATCGAAGAAGAGGCCGTTAAAATATCACCAAAAATGTGTAAAATGCAATGAATTATTTTATTGTAGATTACAACATTGTATTAGCGTTAATTGATGTTTTGTTGAATAATATGAATTTTACTATAAGTAAAAATTCAGTGTAGTATTAACCATGTGTAACAGTATTACATTTTGAAATCTGATACTTTTTTACGCATTCCGTATTTCAAATAAAATAACCAAATTATTCGGCAGAAATTAAAATAAACACAGAAAATAATGTGAAAGAGAAAATCTGTTATAGATTATAATTATTTTTTATTTATAACTATTTACAGCAAAAAGTAATTTGATTATTAAAATTGAGAGTTTCAAGATTAAATGGTAATAGGGGCCAAAGAAACTTGGGTGAGATGAATGAAATGAGAGAGAAATAACGGACTACGATTTTCCTTGCCAAATCGCAAAGTGAAATCTCGTTTCCAAAGTCAATTCAACGGAATATATGTATATATATATATATATATATAACCTCCATAAATAACCTTGATCAGAAATAACTCCACAATCCATTTATACATTTTCCCTATCCCTGTGCAATGGTGAACGGAAACTTCGTCGGTCAATTCCTTTAGCATGATGTTTATGTCAGTTTTGACAGGCGGTATGATCGATTTCTCAAATTCCTTTTGAAACTTTACATTCTAAATTGTGCAGACATAAATCTTAATTGGGTTTTAATTGCAAAGTATTGCAAATTTTGATACAGAAAATATAACGATTTTAATGTGGTGATAATTGGAAAATGGAATGTCAATTTTGTACCACGTTGTACTTGTGTAAATATCATTAAAACTCAACTTTACCGTGATTATCAATGAACCCAATCTACGAACATGGATTGTTTGACTGGTCACCCGTTTTGTTTTAATGCAGTTCTATAACTAAAAGCCTTAGTTAATTTTGAGATATTGCAAAACAATTTAAGTTCACAAAAGAAGAAATTTAACGGTCTTTGATCATCTGTAGAAATCGTTGGGAAATATTCCGTTGACCAAAACAAGTAGCAGTCAGGTAGTACAACGTCTGGACTAACCTGGAGAATGACATAACTGAAAGTTCTATCCAAATCCCTTAACATTTCTGGAGTGTATCTTTAATCCTATTTCTCAATTGTAGGTTATTCTGACGTTAAGAAAATTTTTTCAAATTTTCTTTTTTTTAAATTATGAATTTTCATAAATAGTTCCACATGAAACTTTTGAAGGTGTTTATATATAGACCATTAACAGTGATTGACTAAACATTGATTGATTCGTCTGAAGAAAGAAAATAATTTTATTAAAAGATATAATTTCGGCATGTAAAAAAAATAAAATAATAATTTCCCCCCAAATATTACCTGAATAATTCTAAGCCCGACCAAATAATAACGGATTGAAAAATGAAGAAAGATGAAATAATGATTTGAATGTTAAATATAAAGAAATTATATTGAATTTAAAGTAGAATAATTGTTTTTTCTTTGTATAACTAACATAAATATGGAATCTCTCAACTGCTGATTGACTGAACGGACATTAATACCAGTGCCAGATGAAGAACCGTAATTGGAGAATTGGGTGTACCTTCGGTTGAGATTCGTGTGAAAACAGTAGTCGATTGTTCAACAGACTTCTTGGAGGTCGACTTCCTTCAAATATCTCTTCGAAATCAATCGCCAAACTTTAGGATTATGATCAGAGAATCTTTTGATTCCAGAATATATTTTCAAAGGATTTCTAACATTTTTTCAAGTCTAATTATTATTTTATTTATATATCGGTAAAATCATTAATATTGGAAATCATTATATTTTCCCAAAATTTTATTGAGCTTTAATTTTCTTCTTTTTGATAAGTCAAATTATACTTTTTTCTGAACTTGTACAATAAATTGAAATATAAATTACAATAATTAAAAATAAGTACAAGAAAATGAAAATGACTCCCTTTTTAAATGAATCCAAATCAGTGCTAAATATTTATCAGTCACAAAAATAACATTTTCTGAAAAATAATCAATAATTTATTTTGTTTTTTAGTTTTAAAATAATTTTATTTTTATTATTATTATTATTATATTTTTATTTTATATTTTATTATTAATAATAATAATAATAATAATTATAATAATAATAATTATTATAATAATAATAATAACAACATCAAAATGATAGTTTGTTTTAGTTGAAATTATCAGACAAATTCTGTTAATTTATTCTCATAATGTGTTCCCAATTTTATGATTACAACTCTCAAGAGATAACGCTATGATTCCAATGAGATTATAAGCGATAAATTTATTATGATAACATCCATGTAAAATTAAAAACTCCGCCAAATTGACTAATCAAAATTAACACTGTTACCCTGGGATTTTATTTTCTCTTATTTTTATTATTATTATTGTTATTATAATTATAATTATTATTATTATTATTATTATTATTATTATTATTATTATTATTACCAAAATGAAGAAAAATGGAAATAAATATTTTTTCGGAAAAATTCTAGATATCCTACAGTTACCATATTTTAAGAGAAAATTCAATAACAACAACAAAAGTTGTCATTGTCTCAATGTAAGGCTAACAGTGTCTAAGAAACTCACAGATTAACAGTTTAACCATTTCTTTGATCTTTTATAAAAATATTTTTTGAGTATTATAACTTTTAAAATAATAATATGCAATTACGTTTCGTGTAAAAATGAGTTTGAGAGCGACTTTTTCAAGTTTGAGCATTTATTATAAAGAAAATTAATACTGTTAGTCTTTAAAATAAAATAATAATATATAATAATAATAATATAATAATAATATATTATAATAATAATAATAATATAATAATAATAATATATTATAATAATAATAATATAAAATATAATAATAATAATATATATAAAAATTAATAAATAATATCATTTATAATATAATATAAAATAATTCAATGAAAACATAGATCAGTGATGATTTTAGTGTCGAAATCCTCATTAATTCGAAAATGAGAGTGGTTCGTATAACTTAAAAATGGCATTTTTATTAAAAATATTGAAAAAGTATTGGAAAAGACTTTCTCAGGAATGAGTACCTGCTGAACTATTTTCTGACAATAATTACTTTGAAGATTAACGAGAGGTGAAGAATTTTAAATAAATTTAATTTAATAAATTTTTGGCTTATTGATCATTTAAGACTATTTAAGAGCTCCCGTACTTATTTACTTTAATTATTGATTCGAGATTAAGAATACGTTTTGAAGAACAAATATTCCATGTGTAATGAACGCGTATTGGAATGGATTGGACAATATTGGTATTTGTACGGGAGACGTTTTATGGTAAAAAATTATTAATTAAAAGTTGGAAGTAAAATGCAATTTTCAAATTCTTATCAAGTGAAATTTTGCCAGATAATAAAAATGATTTTCATTTGTTGATTATCTTAATATTTACTTTAATCTCTGTCATCTTTTTATTAGGTCATCCCACAAGTAATAGGATCTTTTATAGTCTTGCAGAATGCTACTAAAAGTACAAGGAATATATTAATAAATTTTTATCCACAAAAATTACAATGAACATTGTGAAAAGAGATTTATAAAACTTATTATTTGACAATTAATTTGTTTTTTGTCAATATATTCCTGGAGTCTTCTCCCCATGCTTAAAATATATTTTTTAAAAAAATTCTTGTGGCATAAATTTCCAGTGTTCTATTAATTTTTTGGTCATTTGCTCTTTTTTGCCATATGATTATAACTTTGTCTAACACGTCGACAAGATTACTCTAAGGATATTTGATAAGAGACATCAACAGACCATGCTGGCCATGGGGGAACTGTTACATTTCTGGTACACAAAGCATCAGTCACTATTTTGCAAAGTGCGGCCTTTCAATATCATGATGCAGCACAAGATTGTGTTTTACAGTACTTGGAATAGTGTGTTGCCTGATAATTTCATTAAGATTTCGTACACAAGTTAATAAATTATCATTAATAACTGGAGTTGATCGGCCCTCGCAGCAGATCATGACGCTTCCACAAGTATGCCGTTCATGGTTTATAATACAGCAATCTACAAATCTCTCATTTTTAAGCGCCTTAGTTTGATTTGACCATCGTTGAAATCAAGTGTTAAGTGTGACTTATCTGTCCATAAAACAGATCTCTTGACACGACATGAATCACATCCGGTGCTCTTAACTTTGCAACTAACTCTTGTTTGAACATTTAACTCATTTTGTTTAATCCATTCTCTGCCGATAAGTTCCATCGATTTTAATATGTTCCTTTTCATTTTCACTATCAAACTGGTATCTTGTCTTACAATTGATTTTCTTAGTCTATCACAGTTTCCTTCATATCTGAACTGTGTCCATCATTTTTGTAAAGTTCTCGTTGATAAATGCATTCTTTTGGCAACATCACGAGAGGTCAGCTCAGCTTCTAGCACACTATATGATCTTCCTTTTTCAAAAAAGTTTAATTGAAAATTGTTAAAATAAATATTGTAGATGCTGGATTACTTATTTTTTATATCAAATTAAATTCCGCACTTATGGTATAAATAAAACCAAACAAATAAAAAATTGCAATCAAACTAAAAGGAAGACTTATTGTCATTAAATTTAATAATCTCATTTTCAGTAGTCTGCCATGAAGAAATTATCAAGAAACAGTTTTAAATAACAATAATCTTTAATTCTTTTGATAGTGCTTGACATGGAAATTCCAAAGGGCCGTATTGGACATATTTGCTGTACGAAAATAATAAACACAAGAAGGCAACGCAGTAACAAGAACAAATAAATAATGATAATAAATCGCCTATTGAGAAAATTGTGAATTGGATTATTTTTCAATTATGGATTCTCCCTAAAATCGTTGAGTCCTAATTTAAGTAATTCTAATATCTAATGTATTCTTGGTAGAAAATCCATTGTATTTTCTAATAATGTTTGACGTAGATTACTTTAGTTGGTTTTAAGTGCCGCTTCCACACGATTACCAAATAAATATGTTCACCCACGAAATATTGAAGGCTTTTTGTATGTTTTTTCAGGGGAATTTTTTGTTAAATAATGAGATTAGCATATATTCTAATTTTCAGATATATTTATGATTTTACTGATAAAATTATTTTTCATAAAACTGAACTAAATCCACATTGTAGCGCTTAAATTATTTTCTATTGTCACGACACCCGCTTCTTAAAATCAGGAAAAACAATAGTTTTATTTATATATATTATATAGATTTTTTTACTTCAATCAAATCTAGAAGTAAAAAATAATAACAACTTAATTATTTCTATTAACTTAACTTTTCTGTATCAAGGATCATTGTCTTTTGCGTTTTTTAACGGCTTGATATTGAAAGAAAGTACTCCGAAGCTATTCTATTTTTATGTTCCTGTTATAGTAAGTATTTTATATCAAAAATAACCATCTTATTATTGTTATTATTATTCTTATTATTATTATTATTATTATTATTATTATTATTCTTATT
>JBBMKC010196288.1:0-14708 GCA_037834085.1 Bipalium vagum | reverse complement strand
CACTAACTACTTTTTAAAAACTGTTTATTTATCAAAAATCATTTATATAAACAAATACTTTAAATTATTATCTAACAGGTTTTATTATACCTATTTATTGTTCAGTGATTATAAATAAAATATATTTCATATTATAAAAAATATTTTACTCAAAATATAAATTAGTTATTAAAAACAATGTTTTTTGTATTCCATATAAATAATTATAATATTATATTCAATGTAGACACCTCCCGGTTTTCATCTTAATCCATGATAAGGGGGTTTAGAGGGATGACATCCCTGGGTGGATATGAAGAGCTGTGATACAGTAGTAGAAAAAGTAATTCGCGAATCACAGGAGCTCTGCGAACTCTTATTTCATGAAGTCTTAAAGCTGTCTGAACTAGAAAAAAATAGAAAAATCTTTGTAAATAAAAAAACTTTGAATTTTAAGAAACTGTGGAGGCTACGACAAAGGGAACAATCCAAGGTTCAACAACAGATGCAACACCAGGCCCAAATAACCCGGAACATTCCAAAAAATTGACATTGCTACATTATTTTGAAACTATTTGATTGTAATTTGTGACACATTTTGATTTACACATCAGGAATTTTCAGAAACAAGATTCAAAAAGCTCTTCCAATATAAAAATGACTTTATTTAATATATTTAAATTACTATTTATCTATATTTGTTCTATAAAATAGAGATTACTTTAGGAATAACTATAACAGGATGATGAAATGTATAATAAAAAGCATAATAAAAAAAGTTTTTATCTCTAAGATATCAATTATTTAAAGGCAAAATAACTTCTTGAAAAGTATTATTGAGTTTTAAAAAAATTAAAACCAACCATCTGCTTGCTCATTGAAATTCATGCATTTATTTGGCTTCTCGGTCAAAGCAAAAACTGAATATATGAAATAAAGCAGTTATTGATAAAATATATTTTATCAATATATTAAATAAAAATTCTTAAGCAAATATAACTTTTTAAAAGAAACTTTCTGTAACATTATAAACCTAAATGATAAAGAAACTGATTAACTCCGAACATATAAAATATCATTTATTCAGAAATAGTTTGACAATGTTTATCTTTATTAATATTTTTAACAAATTTATCTTTTAAAAAAATAATTTAACAATATTATATTTCTTAGTTTGAATGCAAACATTTTTATTTAAATTCAATTTTTTCCTGATGATTATACGTTATTGGGTTGTTCGGAAAGTCATTTCGCATTTTTTAGTAAAAAGTAAGAACAGAAATTCTATAATTAATAAATATTTTAATCAATGATTTATTGTCTTTTTTGTTCCAAGATATTCTGTCATCTACCAGGCAATTTGTATATCCCAATCTTTAAAATATCTTAAGTTCTTTAGATTAAAATTTAAAAATAGGTTTTAAAAGCGACTATATATATATATGAAAATTATTCATTTTTTGAAAAATTTAGTCTCTTATTTTAATAACAAAATAATTTTAAACAAATTTGAAGTGATATAAATTTTGATTTTTGTGAATCTAGAATTAGAATAAATACCTTTGGTTTTATGATTAATTGAAAATTTTTCTAAAAGCTTTTGATATTTTAATTCTTGCTTAATCTTCTCAAAAATAAATAAATCTTGGTGTACATAATTTATTTCCACTTTCTTCGGTTTTTCTTCCATTCTAAAATATGAAAATAACTATCCAGTTTTTGATTAAATTACATGGTTAAATGTTAATACTCTATCTTAGTTATACTTAGGCATACATAAGGATTCAACTAAACGCTTAAATAATGGATATGAGTTTACATTTTTCGGTAAATTATTAAAACACAGTTTTAAGTAAAAAAAATTAATATATTATAAATTACAATATTATCAAATTTGTAATGTAAATTAACTTATAAGTTAATTTAGTTTTTCAAGAAAATTTATCATATATATGAAGTATGGGAATTAGTTCAGATTGTTTTTTAATAGATTCATTATTGTTCAATATTTTGTTTATCAAATTTAAATTTGACTCCAACTCTTAGGCGGTACAAAATAACATCAATCAATATGAAAATTTTATATCACACAAAATCACAATGATAAAAATTACACAAAACTGTCAAACTCAACAAAGAAGTCACAATAATGGCTATAATGTCTCAAATGTCTTGGGTAAAAACGATATATTATATATATCAAAACAAAATGTTAGTTGAAAAATCAAATGTTAACAAACAATTAATTAAAACAAAATTTATACTGAAATAAAAATTACCAAATAATAATCGAATAAGATAGAGTTAATCGAAAAAACTAAGAATTTTCAAAGATTATTTACAAGGAATTATCAAAGAAGACTCATACCAAACGCTTTAAGAAATAGCAGAGACATTGAATGTTCACAGGTCAACTCCTGGTAAACGGGTGCACACATTAAGAATGATCGAAACATGGACAATGGATACCATATGATTTGGCCGAAAGGCAGCAAGAAAATAGCAAAACTGTTTGCACAATGACAGAGTCCGGTAAACCATTAACATCGACAGTACAAAAATGGAAAGTGATGCTATATATGGTGGATCAAACTGGAGCTGTTCAAACCATCCGAAACTGTAACTGGCGATCGATATCAGCAACAATTACTCGATTTAAGTCGAGTAATAAGTACAAAGAGACAACAATATGGGAAAATGATATGATCAGGTCATTTTGCGACACAAAAACGCCAGACCACATCTTGCTAAATTAGTTTAAGAAACATTGAAAATACTTGACTGGGAGGTTCTACCTAACCTGCCGAACTCACCAAACATAACGCTATCTGACTTTCATTTGTTTCGATCCATTTATCATTCTCTTACTGGACATGGGTTCAATTTCTATGAAGATGTCAAAAGTAGATGAATAAATGAATTTTTCCAAAGAATCAAGATTTCTTTTACCACATAAACTATTCTTTGTCCAAAAGGTGGTCAAAAGTTGTACCTGCCAACTGAAAATATTTTTACTGCAATAAATGTTTTGTTACTTTTAAATAAACGAATTTATTTTCATTAAAAAAACGATATGAATTAATTACCATGCCTAATATAATAATACAGTCTGTTCAAAAAGTATATTCCCACTTACAAAAGAATAAATAATTTTAACTATTGATTTATTCTTTTATTTTTTTATTTACAGGGTTGGTAAAAAATTTTATATTTTTAAAATTTTTTATCCAGATATAAGAATTATTTCATATTATAACTTTATAATGTAATAAAATATATTGAAATGATGGTAATATGTGTGTATACAAGGTATCAGTTTATTTTTCTGTTTAAAAATAATATTAATATAAAAGATTATTAAAGGTCAATAATTTAAAATTATATTTATCCTCTACCGGTCTTATTACAAATATTATAAATGTATTATTTACTGGAAATCACTTGATCGTAGAGAACTAAAACATACTAGTAAAACATAATATACTATAAACCGTAACATATTTCTTAAATGGCTAAGATTTTTATAACTGTTATTTAATAATCTATATCTCAATGAAATTAACTGTCGAAATATGTTACTTCATTGTTTTTCACCAGATTTTTGTTGCTCTAGAATCGTGACATTTTGGTAAATTTTTACTGAAATATCCAATCATCTCCCCTTATTGTGAATCCATTTGGCAGAAAATGAATACTTAATAGATCCTGGTATTTGGATGAATCAAGATTGCCATCAACATAAATAATATCTGGGTATCCGTTAAATCTAAAAGCAGCCCAAACCACAACCGAGCCTCCTTTATATTGCCTTGTAGAGATCCACAGCGATTGCTTTCGCAGGTCATGCTAATAGTCAGCCCAACCAACCAGGTTGAATCTCTTTTTGTCACTAAAGATTACATGCAACCATTAGTCTCCCTATGTCCGCCAACCTTAATCTTGCTTATTTATACTTTTAGGTCAATAGTTTTTTTCAGAATCTTCCGGTTTTTAATGAAAGGATACTTGTGAAAATAATTATAAATTTTAGTCTTACTCGAAGCCTATACGTTCAATAATAACATAATTTGTTGCTGATTATCCTAATTATCTGTCTTTATGTCATTTCATCAATTATCTTTGGCCTTCCCATCTATTTTGAAGGTTGAATTTTTTCTTTTTAAAAAATCATTTGTTCTTTCAAACTTTCTTCCAATCCAAGCCGCAGATCTACCTTCTTCATGGAATACTGTAATTGCGCGTTTTCTTCTAATGTCAATAAAACACGTCTAGCATTTTAAAATTTAAAAATCTCCGCTTATTGGTTGCTATCATGATTAAAATTAAGTAATTCAAAGTTTTGTCAAGATATTTAAAAGATATTACCAATAAAAAAGATTTCAAAATCAAATTTGGAATATATACTTTTTGAACACTTAATATTAAAAAATATATTAAAAATTCAAATTCTGTTTTTATATGATTTTGCTGATTTACTTTTTACTGTTCTGGATTTGTAGCTGCATAACATCATACTTTGTACCAAATTATTACAAATCGAAACTAATTTAATTTTACAATATTCCATTTTTCTAATGGGAATATACTTTTTAAGCAGACTGTATTAACGTATTATAATGTTCATTTAAGGGTTTGTAATTTATAAGATTTTTGGAAATATTATTCTTCATATTAATAATTTAAATTTTAGTTTGATTTTTAACCAATAAGCTGATTAATTGTTATAAGAATATTTATTTTTGATTAATGTTGATTCACTTATAAATTAATAAAAACATAATACAAGGCTCACGACAATAGATTTTAATAAATTAATAAAGATACAAGTGAAATGTTTATTTGTGAAGAAAAAAGAAAATTTAAAAAATATAACTTGTTTAAAATAATACAACAAAAAATTCATAAGAAAAATCATTTAAAACAATTTACATAAAACATCGGTCAAAATAGGTTTATAGTAAAATAAAGGTTGTATACCAATTGTCAGTCATCAAATTAGAATGGTCTTGGTTATAAATTTTGAAAAAAAACTAACCGGAATTTACATTTTAAAAAAGTCACACAAGAACTGTGGCAGAAGATATCGCAAAGAAATTCGTTAAAGATAGGTAAAAACAAAAAATGAATTAGGAAAATTGCCAAAATATTAAATTTTTAAAAACAGGATAAAATATTTTTAAAAAGCTTGATTTAAAAATTCCAGTTATTATTTTTGGGGATAGTGAATTATTGTATCAATTTTTCATTTGAATCAACTAAAAAGACAAAAGATACAAAAATTTTTTTTGGTAAATTTAAAGTACCTGATCAATATTTTTAAGTACAATATTCGTCAGAGGATCTATAAAATGAAAGTTGGGAGTCGATGATCCAATTCTACAATTTCAGTGAAATTAAGTAAATAATGTATCCAAAGACCCCATTCAGCTTAAAAATCCAAAAGGATTCGAAAAAATTTCAAAACTAAAGAAGGCAGATATTGACATTATAAAAAAATCAAAAACATTCAGACAATTAACAATTATAATTAAAGAATTTTATTACTGATCAACGGGTATGTTGCAATACGATACATTCATATGAAACATACTTATTTTCTTAAAGAAGTAGATATGTTAAAGTTCATTTTCAAACGATACTCATTAATTTAGATGAACCTGATTTCAATTGTTCAAATAAAAAAAAAGCTTCATTATACGATTAAGGGACATTGAGGTAAAGTACCAAAACAATAATATTGTACATTGTACATGGTCGATTGTATTCAAAGTCCCACACAAGGCTACATCACTCACATTCCAAAAAAAGTAAAAAAAAATATCACATCTATTTCAAGAAGTTGTCTGCCCAGGAAATATCATTCACATACATGAGTCACAGATTTACAAATGTCTTAAAATAGAGCCAGACTTCGAGCATAAGTTAACAGGCACAAGTTTGTGGGTTATATTCAACATGTACATACACAAAACGTTGAAAGTTACAACAATAAAGAACGTTTGAGAAATATGTAAAGAAGCAATGCATAGAATCGTAAGATTTCATGGTGGAATTTATGTGGATTGATGATGAACGACAAAATTGTTTTACTGAAACTAGATTTAATCCAAATTAAATATTTTTTTTCTTTTTATTAAGTAACGTACATACGTTTTACGGTCAATTAAACATGGTGATGCAATTAAAAGTATCAATCCCCTTTTGTTCCCAATATTCAATTAAAAATGATGGGACTGATCAATAAAAATCGTTATATCAATTGGTCAAATAAAATGATGGTCCAAAAATTTTATTAATTATTAAAATAATCATTTATTACTTTATAATAATAATCAATATATGGAGTACTTATAAACTTAAAATTTAGACAAGGAAAGACTAGATCTTTAAAAGTTAAATTGAATATTGAATTAAAATTTTAAGTAAAAATAAAAAATTATAACGAAAAATTAAAAAAATGAAAATGAAAATAAAATGAAATGAAATAAATCAAATATTAAAAAAATTATTTCGAAATAAACTGATATAATAATTGACTGGAGTTTAAAAGATCGATTTCCTAGGTTGAGTGGTTTTCATTCCTGTTGTGTTTTAAATTGATAATTTCGTTCAACCGAAAGTGATTTTTCGATTTGAAGTATAATTCTCGATCTGCTCGTGGTAAATTTTATCTAAAATTGATATGGATAATAACTTATAATAGAAATAACTTCATATTTCATTATTTTCTGGATCAACACTTAGCTTGGAAACATTTGTTGTAATCTTTTGGTATGGGTACTCTTATCTTTCTCATTTTATGTCAAAAGGTATTTATTTAAACAAAAGTACTATCTAATCTCTAAGTCCCCTTCGCTGAAGATTAATGCCATTTTAGCCATTTAGATTTTTATTTTTGTTCCGTCCTGACTCTTCAATTGGATTTCGATGTTGAAATATAAATTTTGTTATTTGATAAGGGCTGAAAGTCGTTCTTATTTAGATTGTGAGGTTCTTTTCTGACTAATACAACTCAAATTTCAAATTCCCAGCTACGTCTTGTTTCCTTCTCGAATTCACATATTGTTTATGTTGTCATCCCAGAGTTCCTTCTGGCTTGTCTGACAATTTGTAACCCAAAACAATTTCAAAAAGAGAAAATTTCTTGAAAAATTTTCAGGTAGCATTAATACTGAATTCTATTTTGGGTAACAATTCGTGCCAGTTAATTTCTTAACACCCTCCCTTTAATGATGCAGTGATCATGTCCCGGATCGTCTATCATAACACTTGAAGAAATATTGGCCCTTTGTTTTTACATTGTTCTTTCCAACTGTTATAATAATATGAATAACATTATTGTACCTGGTTTTCGGTTTTTACAACTTGGCTTTTTCCTATCTAATCTGACATTGTGAACACGAAACATTTCTAATTTTGGACATACTATCACTGTTACTATGCTCCCTGCCTTTCCGACATCTCAATTCGAAATCGAATTCTGATAAATTCATTAGCCATGTATGGAATTTTTCGGATTTTTCGTAGTGTTTGTATATATGAACTTTGTGGTCCGCGCGTGTGATGAAGTGTTTCTCATACAATTATTGTTTGAAATTCAGGAAATGTTCATATAATGACAGTAATTCTTTCCTAGATACACAATATTCAAATTTTTGTGTTGATAAGTGTCTCAAAGAATATGGGATAATTGACAGCCCCAATCGCACTAAGCCTAGCGTCCAATTATACTCCCCAACATTCAAAACCAAACAATTGGTCAAATTAAATTTATTATTAATCAAAATTCAGTTAATTAATTACTTATTAATTAAGTAATTATTTTATTTCTGACTCAAAAAATCCCTTATTTATTTTAATATTATTTTTGTCATAATGCTTGGTATTTTATAAGCTCGTTACATTATTCATTTAAATTATACAGTTAGTTTCTTTTAATTAATTTAATGAAACAATTATTCTTCATTATTATTATTCTTTACATTTAAGAATATATATTTAAGAATTATTAGGTCACTAGATATTAATGAATTAACATTGTGAGATAAATTGAAAATTATTCATGGTGGTCTTTTTAATAGAATTATTAAGAATATCTCTATTCCTTCCCGATGGAAATCATTCTCAATATTACTTATTCCAAAGCCCATGAAGACCGGACAATATCACGATATTTATTCTTGGCTTCCAATAGATTCACTTGATTGTTGTTATAAATTATTTGCTTCATCGTTGACAAAAACAGCTTTCTGGTTGGCTTAATAATAATAATCTTTTACATCCTATGCAAAAGAGTTTGGATCACTTCAATGGGTGCTCTGAACATAATTCCCTACTTCGTGATTTAATTGATCGATATCGCGAAGAACAGCAAATGCTCTTACATATTGGTTTTATTGATGTTGCTAATGCTTTGGGCAGTATTGGTATCTTTTCATAACTGGTTGTCTTCGGAAAATTGGAGTTGGCTCTATCATGCAGATTGATCGAAGCCCTATATAGTAATCGTCAATCATATTTTATGTTCGGCAATCTTACTACAGATACTATTAAAATTAATGTTGGTGTTTGGCAGGATTGTCCCTTATCTATATTGTTGTCTAATGTTGGAATTAACCCAATATTAAACAGTATCGACCAAGTATTGAGCGATGACTTTTTGATTCGTGAACATCGATTGAGCGCGCTTGCTTATGCAGATTATGTTGTTCTTTTGGCCACAAGTACTCCACACATGCAAGAGCTCCTGGATCGCGCAGTTCAAGTGTCATCTTAGCTCCATTTGAGTTTTCGGCCTATAAATTATGCTTTTGTTCGTGTTCCACAAGTTCAAAATGTATGATAAGACATATTGATATTTGGATTTTAACTTTTGTGAAAATCTTCATTCACCACCTCGGTCGTTATTTGCTGACATTATTGAACAGCTAAGAATTATTTCCGGAAGCATTCTTTACTCATGGCAAAAGTTGAATGCCTATCACACTTTTATTCATTCGAGAATGAATTTTGCTTTTCGGAATAATGTTCAATGAGAAGGCGCAAAGAGTCAATGCCATTGAACAAAATATTCGAAGTCTCTTGAAAAGTATACTTGTTCTTGGAGGTCATTCTTCCATTAAACACATGTATACGCCAAAGTGCTTTGGTGGTGCTGGCAATATATCTATAGTTGACGAATATCTTTTTCAGTCAATTGTAAATGCATTTCAGCTCTGCAACTCATCAGATAAAATTATCAGAGATACCGCAATCTCATCCTTAATTGGTGCCGCTTCATATCCTGGTCTGTTCAACCGAGTTACACTCGATCAAGCTTTCGAATGGCCTAATCGTGGTGACATACAATGTCTTGAGAATAGTTGGTGGAGGAAGACTTAATTTGCAATCAACCAAATACAATCCAGGCACAAGATCAATTTTAAATTCCAGCGCAATGAAAATGGAATCTGTCTGAAACTGTTTCAACATTTAGAGAATGAAGCAATTGCGGAGCCAATTGATGCGAAAATTTTGTCGAAAAAGCTTCACATTCTAATTAATCATGCTTGGAATCACAGCTGAAACAGCCATGCAAGTACAGGTTGTTTTGCATTCAATCTTCAACGGTGAAATATCAATCGCAGCTTGGTATTTCATTCACCAAGCTAGATCTTACTCAATCCAAATCAATGCTCGTCATGACTCAAAATTCCGTGGATAACAAAGATGCAATGAGCAAGAAGAAATATTGTCTCATATTCTTTTAGATGCATTCTGTCAAAAATATTTCAAAACTGCCGGTATAATTTAATCCAAGATATCTGATCAAATAAATTAAAGAAAACTCAGAGGTCAAATTCTTTCTCAAAGCTGAAAGTCAATACATCAATTCAACAATACGTGTTGACTTTCAGTTTGAATTCATGGACCACAAAGTCCTGTATCTTATTGAAATCAAATGTCTGTATGATACATAGAAAAACATTTTCTGGAATCATGAGAAGAATCTCATTCATTATCAAGACCTTCTCGACCAGACCAAGAAACCCCTATCAGATTGGATTGTTCTCTTAGACACGTTTGCAGTCGTTTGCCCTAGATCATGGCAAAGGATAAATGAAGAAATAATGAAAAGTCTTCAGTTTTATAAGTGCCAAATAACGCAAATAACGGCAAATTCTGTGTTGCTTCAAATATAAAATAGAATGCTGCGCAGTGGAAATTTCACTGAGATGTTGGGAAACCATCAGTGAACTTCTCCGACCTCCACGAAATTGAAGATGAAAATCTCAATGATGATCAAAATCAATGCCTGTCTCATGATGCTGATGAAGATCTTGATGACTGCGATGACGAACTGATCCAAAATGAAGATTAAAGAAATCCATAATTTAATTAATTTTGCATATATACATACATGTAAATAAGAAAAAAAATTATAAATTATATCATGCTTTTTTATTTATAGTACTAAGGTGGATGTTTTCATAAATAATTTTAGAAAATGTTGCTCATTGTTATTATTATTTTCTAACCATACTTGTCATTATAACATTTGTTTCACCAGTTTATAAAATTTGAAAATGTATATAAAAACGAAACAATTTTATTATTTATCTCCTAAGTATACATTTTAATTTATATTTTGATACATTTTATAACTGTCACAAAATTCTCCTTATAAAACCTTCTTGAATAACTCCTTAAGATCAGAAAGGGATTGTAGAAGACATTCTGCAAACTTCTTAGAATTCTAAAAAAAGCATTAACAATATATATAACGACCACCTGTGTTGATAATATAAGATATAGGTATCCGATTAAAATTAGGAATACATAATTAGATGTTAAAGTCATTATTTCAAATTTCCCATCATTACATTAGGTAGTTGCACTTCTTTAATTAACTAATTTATTAAAATTTCAGCAAAAATTTAAATTAATTGGTAAAATCTATTAAATATTAATATTTAAATGTTAAATAAATAATATTCGATTATGTAGTTAAGCAATACAGCTAACGAAATCCAATCTATTTAATATGACCAGTTTTATTCCAAGAAAACACATTTGCCTTTTGGTTTTAATCTCAAGAAAAGTATAGTAGAAAGTCAAAAGATGCTTTCTGAAGGTTAAAGTAACCATGCAATATCTCAAACATTCTGTCGAGATTGGTTTCAGCAATTCAAAATGGGTGAATTTGATTTGAAAGATAATAAACGTCTAGGTCAACCAAAGCACTTTTCAGATTAAGAATTCAAAAAGGTGTTGATCAGAGGTTGATCTCGAATAATTGAAAAATAATGTAAATTAATTAATAATAAGCAGACGATTAAAGGCCATCTGATACAAACGGGCAGTTGTGAAAAAGTCCTCTATCAATTAAAATAAATCAATTTCGGAAAATGATTAGACATTTGTCAGACGCTGCTCAGCAGGCATATGAAAAAGTCGTTTTTACATCTCATTATTACTTATAATGAAAATCCTTTATGAAAATCCGAAACGAAAACATATGATGGGTGAAGTTTGGTTAATCCGGAAAATCAATACCAAAAGAAGATTTTCATGGATACAAGGGATATTGTCCATTTTAGGGATTAAATGGGTATTGTTTATTCTGAACTGCTGAACAAATGTAAAATGATTTATAATCAGAGTAACCAATAAAAATTAATAAAATTGAGGAAAGCAATGCACGAAAAACTATAGATAGACAGAAGAAGGTGTGGTTATAGCACGATAATACTCAACCACAAGTTTCGATTTTAGTGAAGAATAAAATATCAGAATTTGACTTTTTATTAAAATTTCTTATTAATAAAAAAGAGCGAAAATTAATGCACTATCAAATAGATATGTCACTTTCTTATTATGTAAATACTTAATGGTTTAGAAAATCTTTAGGTATTTTAAGAAAATTTAAGTTTAATTTCAATTTCCTAAATACTTAAAATTTTGACTTTCTACTGCAATCAGTTTGAATTTATAATGCCATTCATAATTAAATTAATTATTGTCTTCCTGTATTATGATTAATTAAAAATAATATAAGAGAAATTATAATTAATTTTGTAAAATTCTAATTTGATCACTACGTTGAATAAAAATAAATAATCAAGTATGTTTCACCTTTAAACTTTTAGTATTTTTTGTCAACTAAGTATTTTTATTGTTTAAATATTTTATTACTTTTTAAAAATTGTTAATTATCATCCAAGCAGAAAATATATAATTAATAGTTGTTAATAATAATAATAAATTTTTGAAATAATAAAATAAATTTTTATCTACAACATTTATAAAAATAAAATAAATATTATTTTATTTTAATTACAGGTTAATAAAATTTAGTTTAAAAAATTATATGGCAATAGTCATAATTTGTTTAATGAAACACTCAAATGACCTTTAGCATGTAATTTTAAATATAATGTTAACTAATTTAATTAATTAACATTAAGTTTATTAGTATTGTTCATTCTTTTTTTTTAATATTCAAAATTATGATTTAATTTCTATAAAAATAATCAAAGATTAATGCAAAACTTAATTTAAAAATCTAAAACATCTTTTCATTTTGGAAAATTATGTAGATTTAATCATTTAACTTTTTAACTAGTTTCAACATTTTCAACATGTCAACATTTTTTGAGATCTTGGTGAGTTGTGACATTTATTAACATGAAATAATGAAAAATTATTTAACTTCAATGAAACTCGGCTTATGGGCAAAAAAGTTCTACTAAAATATTTAATGATAAAACTTCAGTCTGTTAGTAATATATTATTATTATTATTATTATAAATTGACTAAACCAAGTATCTAAAAAAATTTAATAGAACTTAAATAAAATATGTTACCGTCTTCTCACAGCTATACTTTGATGAAATATGAAAGAAAATTCGATCTTCACCAACTACAATATAGCTTACTCCATAGCCATCATCAGCAACTGGGCCGAATCCACCACCAGCAGATATAAAATTTGGATAACGGCTTTAAAAATTATAATTATCTTGTAAAAAATAAAATAATATAATTTTTGTGCAATTTGATATATATATTTGTACAATAATTTTCTTTTTTCATATTAATTTTGAAACAATTTATTAAAAGAAAATTCTGTTTCATGGAACAAAAAGTACTTCCGAATAAATGTGATTTTTTATAGTAAAGATAGTCTGGTTAAACAAAGTAAAATGTAAAATAAAAATAATAAAACTACAGAAAACTATTGTTTCATTTTAAAAAAAATTTCGTTTGATATCTAGTATCAAAAAGATTTAATATTAATTGATATTAAACATATTATAAAATAATACTTTAAATTTAGCTGTTTTGTTTGTCCGAAAGGGGTCTGTGACGTGCTTAATTTCCATGGATTTGTTAAAACCCTTTTGAGAAATTCGCTGTCGACGTTCAGATATCTACAAATGATGTACATACAAAATAAGTGTCTGTCTACTCCTTTGCCTGTCATTGCATCTCTATATAATTTTTGATGTTTGTCAGAAGCATTACGAATATAATTTATCTTTGTGGATATCTGTGGAAATAACATTTTTATATTCAATTTGTTATAATATTAAATCACTGGAATGTTATTATCATAAAACGATTTAACTGCTTCACATGTCTCAGAGGTGCAACTCCTGACAGTCTCCGTACGACCATCCCGAAATAACCTGGTCATTGACGATTCATATGTTTGACAAAATTCTTTATTTAGCTGAATTGAAAAAAATATAAATAAAATTAAAATTCAAAAAATTCTTTAAAAAGTTGTTTATTTAAAAATAGGAAAACATTTATTTCAGTCAAACTATTTTCCGATGGCAGCTGGAACTTTTGACTATCTTTTTGGCAAAGAATAGATTTCGCAGTAAAAGAAACCTTGATTCTCACAATAAATTCATTGATCCATCCAGTTTTTGACATTTTCTTAGAATTTGAAGCCAGGCCAGCAAAAGAATGTTACATAGATCGAAACAAGTGGAAGTCAGATGGCGCTATGTTTGATGAATACGACAGATAAGGTAGAGCCTCCCAGCCAAGTCTTTTCATTGTTTCTTTAACTGGTTTAGCAAGATTTGATCTAGCGTTATCGTGTTGCAAAATGATCTGATCTTGTCTTAGGCTATATTTCTGTCTCTTGGTACTTACTGCGCAACTTAAATCGGGTAATTTCTGCTGATATTGATCACCAATTTCAGTTTCGAATGGTGTTAGAAACTCATGGTATAATACTCCCGTTTGGTCCCACTAGATACAGTACTGTTGATGTTGATGGTTCTGCGGGCATTGTCAATGATTTTCTGCGTTTGAGATTCTTTTACCACACCTATTTTTCAACATTCAATATTATAAATTAAATTAAGTGTTAATTAAAGTTTCTTAGGATAATCTAATAATAAAAATGTTTAAAAGTTTTTTGTTTTTATTTAATTAACTATTATATTAGGTTGGAAACAAATTTCTTGCAATATTTTTATTATGAATGATTTCATTGAAAATATAACAAAAATACAATAAAATAATTCATCAAAAGTCCCATATCAGTCAAAAATGTAGTCACCGTTGTTCTCCCATACTTCCTTCCAACGACGGGGTAGATCGTGAATGCCTTTATTGTAAAATTCCATTGGTTTGCTATCAAAGAAATTTCCAACTGCAGTTTCCAATTCTTTATCAGTCCTACACTCTTTGTCTTTCAGGAAGTTCTGCAGCCCCCGGAATAAATGAT
>JBBMKC010196277.1:0-14717 GCA_037834085.1 Bipalium vagum | reverse complement strand
TATTTCTTAAAGTAATATTTTTTAATTTCGTTTCTATTTCTAAATACCTTTTTAATTCAATAATAATTTGTTCTATAATGAACGAAGGGAAACTCTTATTGACTAAAAGGAAACCTTCGTTTCCTGAATTTTATTCTTCATAGTTATTGACATATCAGAAATTTCATATGCTCCTGGAGTTATCTTTATCTCTCAAGATTCTTTTTTTTCTTTTGAATCTGTAACACGTACATTTATTCTATTATTTTTTCAGTAATATTAAAAATAGAATTATAAGTGTAAAAATAAATAGGAACTAATTCATAGTTAAAATTTGGATCAAGATTTAGTGGTGTAACTAACTTAAATGTTATATCAGAATCTTTAGTTTCTACAATAAATGATGTTGAAATTTTTTGAGATAAAAGATTTGATATTTTTTGCAGAGAAGCATCCATTTTTTAATATATAAAAATGAAATAATGGACGTTGTCTTCTCACTATGGGTATTCTGACAACTCCATTGAATTTTAATCAATATCTATGTCAAATTTAACTTTTATTTTATTACAATAATTATCAGTTATACTTTTTTGTTTTTTAAAGTTATTTAATATTTTAAAAATTAAATGATCCAAATTATCATAAACCACTTTTTTAGCAGAAAAATATTTTCTTAAAGTTATGAATTGATCAACTAAATGTTTTGGTTTATAAATTCTACATCCTTGTCCATCTCTTTTTAATTTTATATTTTTATTTAATTCGGTTTTTATACTTTAAATATATTTACATTTTGTGATCCTTTAGCAAGTCTTATTATTTGAAGATAATTACTCAAATTTTTTCTGTTAAATGGTGTTTCTCTATTTGAATTAAATTTACCTTTTATTATTAATTTTAAATTGTCACTTAATTCAAATAATTTTTCATCATTTGGTTTTGGATCATTTGAATTACTATATTTTAAAAATACTTGGGCAGAGCCCCCAGTGCTTCGCTCGATTTCATTTTCTTTAATAATTGAAAAATGGAAATTGATTTATTTTTAATGTGTTACATATAATGTGTTACCTATGGAGTAATGGTTTTCGTTAAATTAGAAGTATTTAAATCCAAAGTTAAAGATGGTGAAATTGGTTAACTATACTATTTTTCATTTTGTGTTTGATTTTGGAGATTATCTTTTAGCGAATCGATATTGATTTTTTTTATTCGACATTGGGACGATTTTTTTTGTTTTCTGTGATAATCAGATATTAAAACGAGTTTGTTGTTACGATGAGTGTGTCAAACTGTTGTTAAATTTTCAATAAATTTTATTGTGGTTCAAGAGTTAAATTAGTGTAGTTATAATATTGAAAGAACACAATATTGTATAGTGAGGGGTTGTTGATTTGCGAGCAAGTTACTATATAGTAACTATATAGTTACTATATAATAGTTACACAATGAACAAAAAATTCAAAGGAATAAGAATAAAAAAATGATTCTCAAGTTATAGCTTTTATTTATATATTTATTTAGATAGATAAGACAAATTTTGTCTTGAATACAAAACAAGTTTATTCATTTTTTATCAATTAATTTTTTATTCTCAGTTTTATCATCAAACTTTCGATTATTATTAGACCTTTTCGTGCAAATGGGCGACATTTAAAACCAATAGCACGGATAAATTGAAAGCAGAGATTTTTATGGTAAAGTTTTAATCATTTCTCGAGAACGGGTAGGTCATATTTTCAAATGAATAATTTAAGCTTATCCCAATTAACTATCAAAATTTTAATATCATCATTATTATTGAATCAGACGTTCCAAGCATATAGTTTAATATATCGATCCAAATTATTTAGAGCACCCAGTTCCAATCAGAGAGAGGACTGTCAATTTCATATTCCAGAATTCATCGAAACACCTTTTAACTCAACCAAAACTATTTTAACTTCTTAACTTATCTTTAAAAATATCAACTGAAACTTCAATATCATTGATGCTCATCTTAAATATTTAATCATTGACGTTTTCCGAAGCTCTATGAAATTAAAAGTGAGAATCAATACAAAAATTGTACTATCAAGTCGAAGTAAAACAATATGGAAATAGTAGGAAAAAAGCTGACGTTAGCACAATAAATATGGAATTTATTTTCTGACAACGAAACCTCCTGTTTCATAGTTTTTTCTCTAAGGTTTTTAATTTTAATCTGTGAGTTCTTTCTTTTGCTTCTGAACTTTTTTCATTTTGGACAGCAGAGGTCTTTATGTGTTCCATGCCCATCATCTGGTCTCCTCGATGTTTAGCATTCAATTCCATCAGATGATGAGATTGAATCTCCTCAAGTTCCGAAATCCGATTCTAAATAGTTCATAATTAATTAATAAAGTTAACCGGTCCACAAAATAAAATTAGAAAATTTAATATATATTTATAATTAAGATAAATGGGATTAATATAATTATTTCACGTCCCATTACATTTGCAACAAATCTGCGTGAGAATGTCTTAATATTTTTAGATATTTTCCACAGAAATTCAATAATTCCATGAAAAATCATTATAATAATAAAATAAAATTTTTTAAACATCGCTGTTTGCATGATTTTTCGATAACCATTATGGATAACTTATGATTCCCACAATGGTTACTCTTTCTTTGGAATTTTGAATGAGACATTTTTGATCAGATGTCTTTGAAGAAGGTATTTTGGGGAAAATTTAAGATATCTAATTTCTAGAGCATAAATAATTTCTTTATTAGTCTTAGTTAAATTACAATTTACAACTTCAACTATAGATTAAAACAAGAATTTTGAAAATAGTTTGGTTTAATGAATGGTATTTGTTGCAATTTGTGAATGCTTACTATACAAAAGTTATTCTTCAACATAATCTTTCCATATGTCCACCATATTTGGTATTCCACATTATATGGTCGTCTATGTTGATCTCTTGGAATCATATCTATACGAATGGATGTAGCGCCAAAATATTCAATCAAGAAACTGCGAATCAATTTTTTATTTAATAAAATTTGTAAATAGAAAAATATTTTTTTGTGATTCGTTACAAGTCTCTTTTTAGACCGGTTAATCGTTTTTAAGTATCTTTTTTGAACGGTCAATCGTATCAAGTACCGAGTCGATCAAAATGAAATGATCCAAAAAACCGCGAGTTAAATATGGATCATGTTGTGGACGTGATAACAGTTCTCACTATTGATGATGCTGGTGTGCTTTGAATCCATAATCCCGTAAGTCAGTGTTTTTCCTTTTTCTTCTGCTTGTATTGGTATTTTATTGCAGTCTATTCAAACGGATATATTTTTCAAAAACGTTTTACTCTAAAAAATCCTTTCTTTAAAAATGGCAAGCAATACTTTTCAAAATATGTATTAAATTTATTCCGATTCAATATATTTCTGTTCAATGCATTTCTTCTACGGTTAAAATTACTGATTCAACTCGTGATTTCATAATAATAAAGAAATATGAAAATGGTAAATCTTTCGGACAAATATCAGCAGATCTGAATATGAAAAACCAAACAGTTTGATCACCAATTAATAAATATAAAGCAATTGGTTAATAAAAATAAAAAATGCGAAAGGAAAAAGGTTTTAAGTAATAAAGTACAAGTAATAAACGGAAATGAAGGTGAAAGCGGAAGCATCAATTAAAACGATACATAGGATAATAGAAACATTTAAATTTAACTTTAAGCAGATTCAATTAATTCCTGAAAGAAGTATTAGTATTTACTGAAAGATTTCATTATGCAAGAAGATTGTTATATAAAAAAATATAAAGTTATATTTGTTGATGAAAATGAAGTAAAAAGATATGGAAGAGCACTGTATGCGAAACACCAAACATAACAGTTTCAACTATTCGAGGCAAAAATTTTCCCGTTGCCGCTTCTATTACTATCACATTATAAAATTAACAATTCATCTTACAAAAGTGACAGCTACTCAGATGCTATCTCTAAAATTAATAATATATTAACTGAAAAAAATCAGAAAATATGATTTTTGTATGTGATAATGTTACCTCACACAAGGTAAAGGTTGTAAAAGAAGAAAACATTATTGAAAATGGACATATCTGCTTCAACTTTATTTTATTTACAAATAATTAATCAGTGGTAATAATGAATATTAAATATTTTTGATAAGTCAAATTCGGCATATTCTATCACTGAGATCTAATACTTCCAAACAATATTTAGACAAGAAAAAAGAATTTTTATAATCATTTATAGGAGAGTAAAAAATTACTATAAAGCGATCAACTGACCCATGGTAGTGAAATGGGGGTATTTCATACTCCTGATGACAGAGAGACAGTCAACCCTTTTTCATTTGGTATAGGATTAGAAAAAGATTTTAAAATTTGATTATTATTGTTTGATATCGTATTTTCAGGATTTAAAACGATGAAGCACAAGTTGAAATCCTGTCATCTATAAAGCATCACCACCATTTTTATTACAACTTACATTTCATGTATTTATTGTAATAAAATTCTTAATATATCGATATTTTGTTTTCACTAGTACTGAAGAAATGCACAAATTAAAAATTTATAACGTTTTTTCAAACTTTTCGCACTTCATCACAACATATTTAAACAAGACTGTAATTTTTAATATTTTAACATTAAATATTGGCCTTTAATATTCAATTACAGTGTTTTTATAAAAAAGAGAAAAACTCTTTCCTCTATCACATAAAAGGTAATCGACAATGGAGTCATGGGTCTTTTGTCTGAAAATAGCGAGAGAAATAAAAAGAATGTCAAGATGCCACTCTACATTTTCGGTTAATCTGGTTCTCATCAAATTAAAATATTCAGAAAGTTACCTGAAGATTTTCATTCTGTTTCCTTAGGTTATAATTCTCATCTTGTAATTTTCCGATCAATTTATCAAGCTCACATTTTTCATTTCCTGTCTTACTGGCAATGTCATCAGTTTTCATTTTATTAATATTTTTTTCAGACTGGACATATGTGAATCAAAAATTTAATTTTGCAAAATTTTACTTTTTCTAGGCCAATTTTTAAAGAAATTTTTTCTTTTTCCGATCCAGAATTTTTAATCAGTTCTAATTTCTCTCCTTCAGCAATGGACAATTTTCTCTGTAAAATGGTTAAACGTTCTTGTAATTTGTTCTTTTCCAAAATTAACTGAAATCATAAATGAATTTAATTTCATTGTTAATTTTTGGTCCAACAACCTTCTGATATTTATGATTTAATTCCTGTTCTCCTTCTTGTCTTTTAACCAAAAGGGCACTTGTTTGTCGATTAAATCCTTCCAATTCTGATCTTCGGTCTTCAGAATGATTTAAGTCAGCTTGTATAACTTTAATACGCTCCATTAATAAATAGTTTTGGTCTTTAAGTTCTTTTAAAGCTAATCTGTTGCATTCAAATCTTTCCTTAAAAAGTAATAAATAACATTTTAAAATGTCAATATCAATAGTTTTATTATTATTATTATTATAATAATTATTATTAATACTACTACTACTAATAATAATATTATTTTAAAGTATTACTATCCATATTTTATTATCATTATTATTAAATATGAAAAAAAGATTTTCAATGTGGTTTTCTGTTGGCTGAAGTTTTGAATTATTTTAATTTGAAAAATTAATTTTTTCCGGTTTTATACATAATTAACAGTTTCATAACTCTAATGTATTATTATTACTTAGCATGTACAAGTAAGTAATTATTGAATAAAAATAACAAATCTATGTAAAAGTAAAGAAAACTTATTCATCATTCGAGAATTTTTAACTAAAATAATGAGAAATAATAACTTGATGTTATAAATATTGGAATATTTGGAATTTATTAATAAATTAATAACAAAAACTGTTGAAAAAATAAAAATACAAGAGAGAATATCATAAAGTAATCATTAAATTGAGATTATTTTAATTTTTCATCAACTAAAAATACGTTTATGATTTTTCAAAATTCTCACAAATTCCTGTTGAACTAAGATTCGGCCTTTTAGTAGAATTTTATTTATTCTGCCGAGCTTTAATTATTTGATAATAATAACATAATAAAACAAGTAATAGATAAAGTTTACTAATCAAACTAAGATAGGAAAGCTGGATTTTCACTTAAGTTATTATAGTTGTGGTATTTGCTTTCGTCCACCAACCGTATGAGTGAAAACTGTCCGAAATCAGTTTAGATTTTATTTATTATTCTGCAGTAATTAATTACTTTGAAAAAAATATTTATTTTCTTAAGAGTAACATTTATATATGAATATATTTTTACAAAATATGCGTTCAACTACCTTGTTTTGAGTTGAAATAATAATTTTGTAAAAAAATGCAAATTCCTCGAATTTTATATTAAATTTAAAAGGGAATTCTTTACCCTTTTCAAAAAGAGCGTTCAAATAAAAAAATTTGTTAATTGAAATAATGACAAATAATTAAAAAAATTATTTTACATTGTTAAAATTGATTTTCTTATAACTCTTTCTAAATCGCAATGGTTGTGAAATTCCCAAATATTTGGATATCGATAAAGTTAAAGGTTGAGGAAAATAAATATTGACATGGAATAGAAATTCGAGCGGGCTTTTCGAAGCTATAAAATTAATTTTTAAAATTTTATTATGTATTCAGTATTATGTGTTATGAATAATTATAAGGATGGGAAAAATAATAATAAAATATCTATAATATAGTAATACCTACAATGAAAAATAAAATTTTATCATATTTATTTCTGAGCTGTCATTTGTATTAATAATACAATAAGACCAAAGTGTGAATAGTATATTTTTGTAATTCAGATTATTCAAGCAAACTTCAAAACAGAACTTCACCTATTTTCTATTTTACAAGTTATTTAATTTACAGAATTTTATCAACATTTTATTTACAATTTATACATTAAAATCTTAGATAAAAATAGTTAATAACCATTAAAAACTGTAATTTATAAAATTTTACAAGCTTCAAATTATAAAAATTTAATAATCGCCAACTTAAGTGTGAGGTCATCATTTAAAGAAATTCACCCAAACCAATTTTTCGAATTACTCCTTTTAATTTAATATTATTAAAATTTAAATTATAATATTGAAATTAAAATACACTCGATGAAAGATCTTAAGAACAATTATTTTTCATCGAAATCATGGACAATGTTGACAGTGCCTAACCTAATATTAATTAAATATGACAGATTGATCTCATTAATCCGTTTTCTTTACTCTCATAATGATATTGTGTGGGTTTTCTTTCAAAGTTCTACGGTTATTTCCTTAAATGAATTCTTCAAAACCAACTACCTGATTACAGTTCGACATTTAATCTGTTTCGTGATATGTACCAATTAAATGTTATTCGAATATATTAATTAAAGAATTTTGAAATATACCTCTAATAAATGACGATCATGTTCTGAAGTACCAAGATTCATTTGTAACTGAGAATTTTTTTCTTGCATTTGGTGTAACTGTTGAGCATGATTGGTAAGCATCGTATTAAGTTCATGCATCTTGTCTTTCTGAAAACTTCCTTCCTCTTCAGTTTTTGTAAGAGAAATATTCATTCGGTTGATAGTTAACTGAAGCGCTTCGCATTTCTCTTCAAGATCTTCAATTTGTTTCAAAAGATTGTTCTGGCGATCTTTTAGAACTTCATTTTCTGAATCTTTATCTTCCAGTAAAGTTTTCAACCGTTGAATTTCGCTTTCCAATGATCGCTTCATTAATCCAAACTGTGTAATTTTATTTTCAGCATTGTCCAGAGCTTTTCTGTAATGCCTGTTTTCTTCTTCCATTTTGGAATCATTGTAAAGTATTTTATTTATCGTTTCCTAATAAGGTTTATTAAAAATAAACTTCTTGCAGACATTAATTAACTTCATTGTGCCTTTTTTCTGATTCCAGTGAAGCCAATTTTTGATTTAAGGAACTTATTTTTTCATTCATTAACTTTCTATCGTGTTCATTTCGACGAATAGACTCTTCCTGCATCATTAAAGCCGTTTGAGCTGATGACAAGCGACAATCAATACCTTTTTTATCTAAAGTCAAACGTAATAAAAAGGTTCAGAAATTAAAAAAAAAACCTTCAACAGCATCACACAATGCTTGTTGCAATTGTTGCAAGCGGGTTTCTGCATATTCATTTTGTCTTTCCTGCTCTCTCAATCTTGCTTCCAAATTTTGAGATAGCGTAATTGAGTTGTCTTTTTCTCTTTCTGTACTGATTAATTGTAGTACTAACTCTTCCAGTGCCGTACGAACTGCTTCTGGATTTAATTCAACAGGGTTAAGATTTGACAGAGATGAAGATTGTGGACATGATCGATGATTAGGAGTTGAAGATCTATTTCGAAGATTTGTACTTGTTTTACCTTCTGAAAGGTAGATCATGTTTGTTTAATTTTTTTTCATACTCAATTAATGCTTATATTTTATCTTCAAAGAAAAAGTTGATTTTTTGACAAGAAATATTATCTATCAAAAGCTTTTTAATCAGATTGGCCAATAAAAGCTTGTGGACTTTACATTTAGAAAGTTTTGGTCGGGATATAAGCAGATTTACATTAAAAAACTTTTGAAATTTATAACTAAAAACTGTGTTTAAGTGAATCAAAAATATAAATCATTACATCATTCAAATTCAGAATTATCAATCCAAAATCAATTTCAAATTTCCGATTAAACTAAAGAATTTCACACACACAAGTTGATGCGCAATATTTTTTTATAACGATGTCAATGGTGCAGATAGATAAACTGGTAGCATCTTTGAAACATAAACGTCCATTTATGAAGCAAAAAAAGACTAATAAAGCATACCTACAATATAACCCTGACAAAAAGATCACTAAATATATATTGAAATTAAAGAATATCTTGAGACCTTTTGGGATCAAAGTCGCCGACCTTCTGTAAAGAGGGTATCAGGATTACCTTTTGGATTAAATTTGTTTGTTTGGTTAAATCACAACAAAATCTACAAAATTATTAGCCAAATTGATATATGCTTTTAACGATAACAGTTTAAATATCTGATTTTATATTCATTTTAAATAAAAATGCATAAGTAAAAAATTAAAACTAAACAAGTAAAATCATCACATATATTAGATCGAATTGCATGAAATAAATAAATCTATGGAAAACTATTTCCATTAATGGAAGTAATATGGGTTTCAGAATTTTTATTAATGTATTAAAGAGCGTTCAAATTATCTCTGATAAGTACAAGGGATGGGCGGAATCCAAACCACATGACAAATCATCTCATAATTGTGAACTGGTATCATTAAACCAACACTTTGTCGTTTGTCAAGGCAATATCTCACTTTAAAGCGTCCATTCCTTTGGTCTAAACAGAATCACTAAAGAGGATCTTATTCCATTCGTCACTCCAATGCTTTCCTTCTTGACACCAACTAAGTTTTGTGGCTTCATTATATGATGTCAATGAAAAACATCGATTTAAAAGGTATGAGCGCAGACCAATACTACTCAATTTTCGATTTGTAATGCTGAGTGAAACTTTCTCTATGGTTCATTTTCCAATTTAGAGATGGTGTTTATCTTCATGTTAGTTAGTGCTTTAATATGTCCACTGTTAGTGCGATGATGCCGCAAGCCTTCCCTCACACCACTAGTTTTCAAAATATTCTCCAACGAGTGAACCAGTTTTTAAAAATACTTTGTCTATAGTAAATTATGTAGGTTAGAAGTATGAGGTTTGAAAGAATCAACAGTATCCTTTAGTTTCAAAAATCTTTGTCCACGAAGTTTATTTTTCACACATGGAAATCAAAAGAAATTGTTTAGATCACAAATCAGTACTATATGGCAGAGAATCCACAGGATCGATTTATTGAGAGCTGAAAAATTTATTGGTATTCTGTAAAACTTAAAGATTTTACAAAGAAATCAATTACATGATATTGTTCAAGATAGTGTGTTAAATTGATTATTAAATTGATTATTATGATTATTTAACATACAAAATTATCAACAAAATAGACTTACCTGGTGATCGTGATCGTGTTCTTTGAGGACTCAGAGAATTATTTCTGAGGTTTCCTTTGCCATTATCATTTCGGTGAAGTTCCAAAAAGTTTTCCTGTTTGTAACCAATAACTTTGCGCAACGTATTGTGAATTGATATTAATTTCAATTCCATTTCTCTTTTGACTTCTTCCACTTTGGCCATATTTGATTGCAATCCACTATTTCGACTTTCCCAATCAGTAAGAGCCATCTTTAATTCTCTGATGTCACACAATGCAGAATCATAGGATTTTTGTAAATTGTTATGAATGTCAGAAAGTTTCCGATATTCTTTGCGACTATTGTGGGCCAATACAGCTAAATCTCTATCTTTATTGTGCAAAATTTCTTTCAGCTCCACGATATGTTTGTGAGCATTGCATAGTTCTTTCTTTAAACTTTCTCTAAAAATAAATCGATTGAGGAAATCGTGTTTTGATAAATCTACCTGAACGCTTCAGTCTGGGCTATCTTTTCAGTAAGACACACGGTCTCCCTTCGAATTTCATCTTCTCTTTCCTCATCTTTCGAAGCCTGGTTCCGTAAATCATTCAATTCTTCACATAGTTTTTCTCTTTCAACATCAAGATTTTTTACTATGCTCTTTAGTTCTTTTAATTCTTTTTTGGTATCAACTTTGGCTTTCTCTGTATCTTTAAGATTATGTCGCAAGTCATTAATTTCGTGTTTGGCATGTGACAATTTATCGTCCAGCACTAAAATTTTATTTTTTCATAAAATAATCACAAATCCTTTTTTTTTCTACACACACCAGGTTCAATAATTATTTACCTGTAGCTTTTTGTTTCGATTCAGAAAGCTGTTTGTTTAAGTCACTTCTTTCTTTTTCATGACTTTGGATTTTCTTACGAAAGCATTCCATAGAATTGATAATAGTTTCCTTCTCTTTCTCATCTTCCAATAATGAATGTTTTATTTCACATAAATCATGCTTCAAATGGTGATTGTTTTGCTGTGCTAAATGAAATGGATATTTTTAATTCAACGTGGATTGTATGTGCTGATAACAACTTTCTTTTAACTGGCAACTTAAATCCATAATTTCCCGCCTCAGATTATCTCGACATTCCTCTGCTATTTTCAATTCAGTATGCAACTCATGAACTTCTTTAAGATACTGTTCTTTCATATTGTTCAGATCTCTGATAATACTGTTGAGGCTCGTTGTTTCCAGCTCATGGTTTTGACTGATGGAATTTAATATTTAACAACACCTTATAAGGCACAAATTGTGTGAACTACGATATTCAGAAATAATTTCTTAAGAAATAAGGACAAATAATGTTAAAACAGATTTTATTATTCAAATTCTCTGAAATTTCAAAAGTAAATCAATATCTAAAGTGTTTTTATCAAATAAGTAAAAATAAATGTTCAATAAAAATATTTATTAATATTTATGAAAATCCATGAAGGTGTTTGCCAAACTTAAACCTCTTTAGATAAGCTATATTAATCCCGAAAATCAAGTCATTTGAACGATTCTACATTGATGTATCATCGAACTTATTTGTATATATCTTCAAACGATCAAAGTCATATTTCATCAAGTAGTAATATAAATTTCGTGAAAAGAATCAGTCAACAGTACGACTCTAGTACCAGAAATTTTTTAATGGAGACTTATTCGTTGCAGATGCGGAACGAATTGGCAGTTCTTCCAAACTTGATGACAAGGATTTAAAATCTCTAGTGGAAGAGTATAAGAGAACAAAAATAAGAAAACTTACAAAAACTTAGATGTCAGTATTGGAACTGTTTTCAATCATAGAAGAAAATGAGAAAGACAAAGAAGCTGGACACGTGGCTGCCACATGAGCTAACCATAAAAAACAAAATCAAGTGTTATGAGATATTCTCAGAATTCATTTTGAGGATGAAGAACAAGGCATTTCTTTATCGAAGGAAAGGAAGGAAGGAAGCTCAGCGTATCACATGTAACCACCGAAAGTTATATCAAGCATATGGGGTACTTGAAAACTCTATTTACGGTTCTTAAAAACTTAAGAAAGTCACATTAGACAGCGCTTTGAAATTTGAAATTTGCTTATCGAAAGCAAGGAACTTAGTCCATTTGTGAAAAAAACGATAACGAGTGATGTAAAGTTGATTCTTTATATTATAATGTTCATAGGAAATGATAGTGGTACAAGTCATAGGAACTGGTAAAACTTTTACTAATGATGATGACGTCTAATGTCACTTTTTACAGATTTTGCAGGTAAACGAAATGGGTTTTATGAATGAGGAATTTCAATGCTTCCTGACAGATGGCAACAGGTTCATCATAATAATGGAAAATTCTTAATTTAATAAAAATATTTTGTTTTATATAGTTTAATGTCTTGTTTCTTCATTCAAATAATTATTTCCAATTAAGAAGCATTATTTCATTAAAGTAATTAAAAAATAAATACATTTTTTCTGAAGTTGATGAAGAAATAAATGTAGTCAGTATACAAGGAAGATTATTTAATCATTTGAAGCATATCTACACAGTAAGCTAATTTCATGAGATAAAATTTAATTTATTATTCATTGAGTGAGAGTAAAGTAAAATATTCTGATCATAACGACTAAGTTAAGAAGACCTTAAAGTAATCTAGGTAATTACAAAGCCTGACTCAAAAACCAATGAAAATCAAATATTATTTACCAAATTTAAATATTATGAATGTGATCATTTATACACAGAGAAAGAACAAACTCACCATAGGATTCGGATTGGTGAAAATTCTCAAAATCTCAGAACAAGAAAAAAGGGATAACAATGTGAACTACATAGAGAAACGGATTATGCAAATAAACAAGAATTTTCTTTGGCAATGACTTATTTCTCTAATGATATCAAAAGAAAATTTTTTATTCATTAGTAATCAAAGGAATAAAACCTATGATTAGGTCTCAAAATGGAGAAAGACAAAATCAATGGATGATCAATGTTTTCTAAAATTAATAATAATTTTAAAACATAAAATTCTAATTGAGGTTTTAGAAATTTTTAATCTAAGAATTTTTCAGTATTTAATTAATAAGATATTTTCAAAAATGTTAAGAATTAAATAAATAGAAATGTGTTTAATCAAAATAAACTATAATTTAAATAAAAAAAGTTATTTTAAACATGATTAGCGCATATTTTTCTTAAAAATTATATAAAAAAATGTTTGAGCAGATATTAATGAAATATATAACTAGGGACGAGTGTTATTTTATTTAAAAAGAATTTAGACGAAAATACATATGTTGAATAAAGATGATCTGAAACCAAAAGATGTCTGAAAAGTAAAAATTATATATATCAAAGTGGAATTAAAATAAATAAAGTTAATTTAAAAGTAAAATGTTATTTCCCGGCAGACTTAAATGTACACATGTGCACATAGAAAACATAAATTAATATATGTTTAATAAAATTTAAAACTAAAATTTCTTCAAAAAATAAACTTAATTATAGTCCGATTAAAGCAGTCTCGGTTGAATTTTAAAAAAAGACTTTAATTGTTGAATTTATAGATCAAGTTTGATATCAAATTTTAATAAAAATCTACCAAGATCCAACATTAATAGATTTTTAATTTCTTCACTCAGGTAGGATAACTTGATAAGATTTTAGGGAAAATATTTTAACCCAGTCTCAAATAGTTTAAAAGTTTATAAGAGCAAAATAATTTTGAAATGTCAGAATAATCTCAGAATAAATTACCAGTTTTCCTCAAATTTTAATTTGAATGCTTTTAGTTCATTGGATAGGGCTACAATTTCCTTTCTGTCTTGGTCTTGGAGGTCATTTGATTCCTGTTGTAATCGATCTAATTCTGATTCAACTATCCGCAGTTCATGTTGGGTTTGAAGGAGTTTTTCATTCAGTATACATTTCTCTTTTTCCAACAGATTTAAGCACCGATGCTTTTCATTTTCCACGATCATTAGTGAATCGTCTCTTTCTCTTTGAATTGTCATTATTTCTTGAGCTAATTCTTGCTTTTCTAGCTCATATTTTTTAATCAAATCGTTTATTTTGATATTGTAATTGTAGTCCAAATCTTCTTTTTCCTTCTCAAATTCCTTGCGAACACATTCATTCACTTGAGTCATTCTCTCAATTTCATCAGCTCGGGACTCTTTCTCCTGTTGTAACAACAGTCTCAATTCTCTTTCAATGACGTGACATTTGGAAATAAGATGGTCCTTAGAATGGCCCATCTTCTCAAACTCTATTTGGAATTCTCTTCGAGATCTTATTAATTCTCCTTTACAAAAGAAACATTTAAGATATTCTTTAGGTATTTTATGAAAAAACAAGTAATTAAAAGTTCATTTTAACATATTAATATTAATTATATATAATTGGTTAACTGATATTATTAAAATATAAATAAACAAAATAAAATTAAAAAAATATAAATATAAAGCAGAATAAATATAAAATAAAATTATTATCAAATATTATCGAAAACTGAAATGTATCAGTATTTTATTAAAATTATGAAAGTTCAAAATTAGTTGTTTTCTTGATAAATATTACTACTATATATTATTACTATATATTCAGAAATGATTGTCCGTTTTTTGATGCTTTTGTTAAACATAAGAACATTAATTATTAACTTGTCTTTTTTTTACTTTATTTTATTTATTATGAT